>JAXGGA010016003.1:0-27697 GCA_038373865.1 Uloborus plumipes
TAAAATGGAGTTGATTATCCCTCATTATAAGTTTTTTTTAAAAACGAAGAAAAAATCCATGGTGCTAGGCTTTTTTTCTGGAGCAGGGAAAGGGCAGTGAGGCTAAAACATATGTTCAATATAAAGCTGTTTGTTTTATCTGTACTTTATGCCCTTGGCCTTTATAACTGAATTACCCAAAAGGAGGCAAGGTCAAAAGTCAACTTACCAAACGCGCACTATACTTGAATGCAGCTTAACTTGGCACTGATGTCACTACGGAAGAAGCCAATAAGAGCTCACAAGCAGTTAGCGATCTCCTCTAATTCGCCAAGTAGGCTGTGACGTTTTAGCTAGCTCGTTTTTCATAGGCTAACGTCAGGCTGACGTCACGATGTTTTTGCCAAGAAAGGTTGCAGTCGAGTATATGTTCCCTTCGCTAAAATTGTACACACTGCCAAAAATGAACTGCTGTTTTTACAATATAATTCTGGAAGCCGAGGTTCCAATTTAAAACTGTAAAATGGACAGTAATAAACTGTAAAACATGCATTTTTACAGTTTCTTACCTTAACGTTAGTCATTTTACAGTTTCTTACCTTAACGTTAGTCATTTTACAGTTTTCTTGCTTGGCACTGAAGAAGGAGGCTTTGTGCCTTTGAAACATGTTTGCCTATTTTTAACTTGACTTATTTGTGCTTTTAGACGTTGCTTTTTGGTTTTTACTCATTTTACAGTTTATTGCCGCAACATTTAGCAGTGTTATACTGAAAAAACAACAGTATGTTACCGGCAGCAGAGGTTCCAGTTTTTAAAATTGTAAAATATACGGTCATAAACTGTAACATTAGCAATTTTACAGTTTAGTACTGTAAAGTTAGAAGTTTTATAGTTTATTACCTTAAAATTAGCTGTATTATACAGTAAAAACAATTCATTTTTTACAGCGGTTCTATGGGGGGGGGGGTAGATTATTTTTAGGCCCTCGATTTTATGTCCTAAAATCCCAAATGTTGCCTGCTTTTGATGAAGTTACCGGACGGTAATTACTTAGTCAAGCCCTGTCGGCCCTTTTATGCTGTTTCCGCTGATTGGGGAAATGAATTAACCCCGAGCCCGAGACATTCTCGGGCACAGCACTGGTGTTCGATAATGTCACACCCGAGTATTACTCGGGGTAATTTTTTTTTTCTTTTGAGTGCATCGTATTGTTATTCCCGAATATATATCGGGAGACCTTTATTTCGGCTTCATCTCTTTGTCAAACCCGACTGGTTTGGTTTGGTTATTTTGGACTTACTGGCACAAGAGCCTTTGTAGGCTATACTGCGCCAAACGATGATAACCAATAATATTAAAAACATTTTAAAACACACATAGATCATGTTTAAAATCCAAACTAAGCAAGAGAAAGAAAAGACTGACAATTTTTAGTAAAATCAGAAATACCTAACAAAACACTGAAGACAAAGATAAAACCACTAAATCAGAGACATAAAACCGCTGTAATTACTGAAAGGTATTCACTTTTATTTAATTTTTTTTCATTTATTTATTTTTTAGAAAATAATAATAATAATAATTATATTTTTTTTTCATTTTTAGAAAACAATGCTTCACTAGAAGCGAACTTTACAACTTCCATGTTGCGTGGCAGCCGCCTGAAGCAAATATGCCACAAAACTTTAAATATTTTACCCATGTGTTTCAAAATATCAATTTTTACCTGCTAAGTATATTTTATTTTGTACTAAACATTTGATTTTTGCAACAAAAAAATTTGACAATTTGTGCACCCAAATCATCAAAATAGACAGTTAAAGGGTTAAGAAATCATTGAGCGGTGGGCAAGACGGGAAAAAGAATTGGGGTGGTTTCCGCTGGCTAAAGGTGAGGGAAATTTTCATCCGAAGGAGGCTCGACGTATAAAAAATAATTTTCGACGTTGAGGATGACGCTCATCGCTTTGTCTTTCCCCAGGATCCTGCAGAAGGTGCAGAGCAAGGCGGGCCTCCACATGGACGACCTCTGGGTGCAGTTCCTGCAAGTGCTGAAAGAGGGACTCTACCGGCCCAACGACCGCAGGAAGTGAGTTGCGCTTTTGTTAGTCTCACATCTGCCCACTAGAACTGTAGAAAAGAGGACAGTAGGGTGTATCACGAAAAGTGTTTTTTGTTTTTTGGAAATTCAGAATTACAAGTTGATAAAAAGTTGTCACTTTAGTTACTCAAAAAATTTATTTTGAAATTGAAGAATGTTTAGGTCTGTCGGGATTACCTTGAAGTTTCAAACTTTTTTTAGTAAAAACAATGGTTTTTTTTGTATGTATAAATTATGTGTAAAGCAAAAATTATTTTTTAAGTGCAAAAATAGGCTGCTTAAGGAGTAATCTGTCAATAAAAAAGGCATTGATGCTAAAATTTAACTTTTTGGTTTCCAGAAATAGTTAGCTAACCACTCATATTTTTAGAATATTTACCCATCCTGCAGAATAATTTTTATTATTGTATTAATAGTACAAACATTGATGTACAGCGCTTTGAAATAGCGAGATAGGTCCATTTTTCCATTCAAATAATTATTTTTGCTTTGCACATAATTTATACATTTAAAAAAAATCACCGTTTCTACCAAAAAAAAAAACTTGAAATTTCAAGGTAATCCAAGTAGTCCTAAATATTTTACAATAATTTCAAAGTAATTTTTTTTCAGTAAGTGGAAAGTCTTAGTTAATGGAAGGGTTTTCGAAGTGTGTTGCGCTGAAAACCCGAAGTACATCGACCTAGGCGGTGTACAACATTCCGCCGGTGGCGGATTGCACTAGCTGCCGAAAGCCACTAATCATTGACTCATTTTATTGATTCACAGCGTTTTCGAAAACAAATGACTCATTTTAGTAACACTGCATTTTCGTCAAAACATTCGTAACAGAAAAAATTCCTCAATCGTTTTCGAGATGATACCTTAGTGCCATGCAATGACAGCGCCCTCTGTTGTCTTCTTTCAGATCTCCGAAGGCCGTCGAGCATTCCGAGTCCAAAGAGGCGCCAGACGACGCCAAGACGGCCGAATCGGACGCCAAAGTGGACGTCCCGAGTCCCAAAACGTTCGGCAAGGCGCGCCAACTGGACTTCGAGTTCGCTGAGCAGAGCGAGATGAAGGACACCTACATATGCTGAGCTTTCGCGTTTTCTTGCTTCGTCCTGTGCCAGTGCCGCCGAGAAAAGAGAAAGCCATCTTGTCTGTGACATAACTCGCTGTTGGCCACAACACAGACGAGCCGACGCATCACGCTTAAGTTTAACCATTTTGGATCCAGTTCGTGTTTGAGTTACACCTGAGAAACCTCCTTAAGTCGACATCCACTCGCCATTTAAGTCCACTTTTTGCTACCGATACTCTTTCCCACTGACTAAGGCAGGAGTTCAAGTGAAACACCATTGCAATCGCTTCGAGGCGATCGCAAATTGTAATCGCAACTGGAAGTCGAATTACATTAGAATCGCATCTCGTAGCGATTGTAACGTATCCAAATTTGGGAATTTGCGATTGCATTGGTGAGTTGCGATCGTCCGTGTTTCACTTGAATTCCTGCCTAAGGCCTCTATATAGACGAGCCGACGGACGCATCAAGATTAAGTTTGACCATTTTGGATCCGGCTCATGTTTCAGTGGTTGTCTTTTCTGGCGAGTTATCGCTTTTTGGTAACTATTCACATGAATTTTACAAAGCTTGGCAATGTTCTGAAACTTTGCTCTGGCAACCCTCGCTCCGCAACAAAGAAAAATGAAAGTAAAAGTAAATAAGTTGGATCTAAAGTGGTGAAACTTAAGCTTGATGTGTCGGCCTGTCTATATAGCGGCTCTAGCCACGATATAAACGAGCCGATGCATCAAGCTTAAGTTTCACCTCTTTAAATCCAGCTCATGTTCTCTGGCGGTTAATGAAGGATTGTCTTTTTGGCAAGTTTTCGCGTTTTGGCCATTTTTACTATGATTAGCGGCATGTGAGTTTGGCCAACGTCTCCGAAATACTAAATGCCTACTGCATTTGCCTCGACACGGGAGACAGTTGTTCCACTTTGAGCGCCACCTTGCGGCAATCCGATGATGCTGTTGTTATGGTGATAAATCCAAACAATATTCAAATTAAATTTTTGATTGGATCATTTTAGATCAATTAAATTTAGAAATCAACCCATCGTTAATTTCTCTTGTCTCGAGGAACTCCGATAGATGGCAGTGCTTCTTGAACCAAGGGAAAAATATTGTTCTGTGCTGAAAAACAGAAAGCAGTGTTGGCATTTAGTATTTAGGATGCGTTGCCTTAGCTCCGCAACAATGGACAACTGAAAATAAAAGTATATAAGTTAGATCCAAAATGATGGAAACTTAAGCTTGATGCGTCGACCTGTCAATATAGCGACTCTAGGCCAGCGCTTCGCCGCCTTGATAATAAGGGCCATGCTCCCTGCATGCAAGCCGAAAGTCCGCCATTTTGGTCTCCAGTGACGGATAATACATTCAACCTGTGTCCTCCCCGTTTCGCGAAGGAATCCCCCCCCCCGCCCTATTTTTTCCCTTTCAATTTCATCTTTTCAGTTACGTAATGAACAATTGAAAGTAAAAGTAAATGAATTGAATCCAAAGTGGTTTAACTTAAGCTTGATGCGTCGGCCTGCCTATATAGCATCTCTAGAGTGTGACAGAGCTCCAAATTGGCGGTTTCAGAGGCTTGGCATAAAGGAGACTATTAAGGCATTAGACGAATTTCAGAGGAGTTTACTGGTATATTTTATGACTATTAACAGCCGTGCCAAAGAGGCTATTCAACCATTTTTGTACGACAAGCAGATTGTAGCTCTGCGTGAATTGAATTAAATATATATTTTTTGAATGTTTGAGATGCTTCTGCGTGGTTCTCTGAATTCCAACACAACACTGACACCGTTCGATCCTTTCAGTTATATTGCAACGAGTCCGGCACTCGTCCTTAAATGATGACGTCTCCAATCTTGTCAAAAACGCAATCAAGGTTACGGGCCCGGATCCAGGGGTGCCCACGGGGGAGGGGGGGTAGATTATGGTGCATGTTGCGCCATCAAAACTTTTGGGGAGGGGATTTTTTTTAACCAACTTATTTAGTTTTTAGAATTATTTCTTTTTTTTAATTTAAATTATTTATTAATTAATTTTTTTCATTCAAATTTTTTACTGACTTTTTTGAATTTAAATTATTCATAAATTTATTTTTTGAATTTAAATTATTCACGAATTAATTTTTAATTTAAATTATTTCTTTATTATTATTTTTTTTAATTTATTTATTTATTTGTGTGTGTGTGTGTTTGGAATGTCTGGAGAGAAAAAAAAACATTCTATTCTGCGCATAATCAGTACAGTTAATATATAAAAAATGATAGTTATAATTAAAAAAATAAATAAATAATATTAAAAAAATAAATAATATAAAAAAGAGGTGGAAAAATAACAAGCACAAGAGGGTTGTGAATTTTTTTGAGGGGGGGGGGCACCCCTGCCAGGATCAACTTCAGGTAGTCTTTTCAATGACGACTTCTTCGAAAACATTTTAAGTATCATTTAACAGCGTAAACTACAACGCATAAAACACAACCATTCGCATTTGCGTCCGAACACGATTAAAACACAATGCTTAAATCATAGAACTATACTCGACAGCAACTTAAGTTGACGCTGAAATCACTACGCGCGGAAGAAAAACTGAGTTAACAGAAACCTTCTTGGCGAATTAGAGGAGATCGCCAACTGTGCGTGAACTCTTATTGGCTGGCGCGTTCGATTCAAATTGCACCCTTGCTACAAAAGTGCCACAACTCAAAAAACTACGTTTCCCAGGAATTGCAAAAAACTGTTCCCGGGTTGACTCGGCACATTTTAGTATTTTTGAATTTGTCAATATGAAGACCGATGCATCTCAAACTATGATCGTTAGTTTCGCAGTTATCGTTAGTCTACGACGGCTGGACGACAACTCAAGATGTGGCATTTCAGTGGAAGGGGGTCCTATGCATCTTGATAACAACAAAACGCCATAACTGCCCTCTGGCGGATGCAGGGGTGCCCACAGAGGGGGGGGATTATGGCGCAAGTTGCGCCATCAAAATTTTTGGGGAGGGAATTTTTAAAACTTATTTATTTATTTAAATTATTATTATTTTTTTTTTTGAATTTAAAATTATTCACTGATTTTTTTAAATGAAAATTATTCATTAATTTGTTTTTTTTTAATTTCAATTATTTCTTTATTATTATTTTTTATTTATTTGTTTATTTATTTAGTGTGTGTGTGTGTGCTTGGAATATCTGGAAGAGACAAAAAGCGATTCTATTTTGCGCATACTCAGTACTTTTAAAAAATTGATTAAAAAATATATATATACTAGCTGCGTGGCCGGGCGTTGCACGGGCTGTAATGTAGTGAAGGCAGTTTGAGAAAACTACTCGCCACCAAGGCGGCTCGCCTTTAAAGTAATGAGGAAAGTTTAAACAGTTTACTCGCCGCCAAGGCGGCTCGCCTTTGAAGTACCAAAGAAAAGTTTAATAAACTACTCCCCGCTAAAGCGGCTCGCTAAAAAGCTCTCCTACATCAAAGAATCAATCGAATTATTTGCATATGCTTCCTCAAAAATAAAGACGATGTCAAGTAGCTCATACTTAGCACTCTCCCTGAATAACAAATAAGATTCCTTTCCAAAAACATTTATTTCCAAATCGCTTTCTTCCTGTAAAATTAATTGCAAAATTTTAAACGAAAAAGTTCTTTTAATATTTGGATCGCAGCCAAAAAAAAGTCCCTTCTAAAAACAGCCATTGCAATTTTATTTAAAAACACATTTTCAAAATGGTACCAGAGAAAAAATATGTCATTAATAATTAGAATAAAAACAATTGTTAGAACTTTGTTATAACAC
Organism: Uloborus plumipes; assembly: GCA_038373865.1. Taxonomy (NCBI): domain Eukaryota; kingdom Metazoa; phylum Arthropoda; class Arachnida; order Araneae; family Uloboridae; genus Uloborus; species Uloborus plumipes. The sequence continues at coordinate 6,934 of JAXGGA010016003.1, forward strand.
GTATTCAAAATGATAATGGACAAAAATAACACTCTTTCATTTTAAAAAGTTCAATTTAATTAACGTTTTAATTTAAAATCGCAACGGAAAGAAATAAATATCTTGGAATTTTAAATAGTTCAATAATTTAATTAACGTTTTAATTCAAAATGGCAACGGTAAGAAATAAATGTCTTGGCAGTTTAGTCATTTATTAGGCTTAATCGCTTTAAATTTGACTACTTATTAATTGATATCTTCGCTAATTAAAATCGTATAATTATATAAATTGAAACTAATGAAGCCTGAAAAATTACCTATCTATCGGTACCTGGTTCGACTTTCAGTTCATTGGCGTTCAGGAGAAAGAAGCGTGATATAGAGAGATAGAAAGAAAGAAAGAAAGATAGATACTGAGTTTTTAATATAAGTAGATAATTTTAAAAAATATATATCAAAAATATAAATAATGTTTAAAAAATAAATAAATATTCAAAAAATAAAAATATTGTTTAAAAAAATAAATAAATAAAAAAGAGGGATAAAAATTAAAAGCACAATAGGGTTGTGAACATTTTTTTTTTTGGGGGGGGGGGGTAATTTGCGCCATTGAGCTTAGGGGGGGGGATGGGCACTAGGGTGGGGCGAAAAACAGAAAGTTTTTCAGATCAACTTCTAATAGTTGCCAAAAGTTGTCTTTGGAGATAGTTAGCTTTTGTGCAAAATTTGAGAAAAATTGGTTAATATCTTCAGGGGGCGCTGCGATCGCAAAGTTTTACCATAGCTTTTATCGGGATTTTATGGTTAAAATATGAAAAACAATACCGTTAAAGAACCTCATTGCATTTTTTTTACTCATAAGATATATTCATGCATTCAAAGCATATGAAATAACTCACAAAAAATTATTATGATATATTTATATTTCAAGCATTTAAAAAGAAACAAAAACGTGAAAAAAAGTGATTTTTTTGAAATATAAATACACTGGCGGGAAAAAAAATCCCAACACCAAGAAAGACTTGTATTAGATAAACGAAATTTGGTAGGCGTGTTTATACAACTGAAAGATGACATCGATTGAAATTTCGTGTTTCGCGTATATGTGTGGCGCAGCTGGCGTCACTCAGAACATGCAAATAAGGCTTGTTTTAAAAGCGAGATGTGAAGCTCGTGTGTATTATTTTTCCATGAAATTTGACGAATTGCGTTCATGTTAGCCAGGAATGCCTTTAAAAGAAGACGAAGAAGCCATTATCAACAGCTCACCGAGTTTGAACGAGGTCGTACAATTTGGCTACGAGAAGGTGGATTTTCATTTCGCGATATTGCAGAAAGATGTGGGTGGGAATGTTTCCACCATGCATGATTATTGGAAGCTATGGGCAAGGGATGGTACTACCTCAAGAAGATCGAGCTCCGAGCTGCCACGTGGCACGACTGAGAAGGAAGATCGCCGAATCTTGCGTACGGCTGTGGCGCATCGTACTGCATCTGCGGCTGACATTCAAGCTGCAGTTGGTACCGTCGTGACCCAAGGAACGGTAAGAAACTGTTTACTTCAAGGACAGCTCCGAGCCAGGCTGCCTTTAGCCGGTATGCCATTGACTGCAAACCATTGCCTTTTCCAACGGCAGTGGTGCCACCACAGAGCTCACTGGAGGTGGGGGTGGAGATCTGTTGTAATTTTTGATGAAAACAGATTCTGAATTAGTGCCATTGGTGGCTGTATATTGATCAGAAGGAGGCCAGGGGAACGCCTGCATCCAAGCGGTCTACGGCCTAGACACACCGGACTCACACCTGGAGTTATGGTCTCTGGAGCAATTTCCTACGACAGCAAGGGCATTCTTGTGGTTATCCCAAACTCACTGACTGAAAATTTGTCGTCAGTCTGTTAATTTAACCAGTAGTACTGCCCTTCATGAGTAGCATTCAAGGGAGCGTGTCCAACCGGATAACGCTCACCCTCACATTGCTGCTGTAACGCAATGTGCTCTGCAGAGTGCTGACATGTTACCATGACCTGCAAAATCACCAGGTCTGTCTCCAATTGATAACGTATGGGATATCATGGGATGGCACCTCGAGCATCATCCACAGTCAGCAATGACGGTCCTAGTATTGACACAACAAGTGCAACAAGCATGGAACTCCATACCACAAAGTGACATTCGGCACCTGTATGACATAATGCATGCACGCTTTCAGGCTTACCTTCAAAATTCTGGAGGTTACACCCTCTATTAAATTAACATAATTTCACATTTGCACAGCATTTTCTTGAGCTTAAATTAGCCAGTGATCTTGTACATTTAATCAATTAAACATGTTAACTAGACAATTGCATTACCCAAATTTCAATACTCTACGGCAATTTTTTCTTGGTGTTGGGATTTTTTTTTTTCTGCCAGTGTATATCATATAAAATAATGTTTGTGAGTCATTTCATATGCTTTTAATGCATGAAAACATCTTTTGAGTAAAAAAAACGCAAAGAGACTAGCTAAAGGCATTCTTTTTGATATTTTAACCATAAAATCCTTAACAAAGCTATGGTAAAATTTTGCGATCGCAGCGCCCCCTGAAGATATTAACCGATTTTTCTCAAAATTTGCACAAAAGCTAACGATCGCCAAAGACAACTTTTGGCAACTATTAGAAGTTGATCTGAAAAACTTTTTATTTTTCGCCCCACCCTAATGGGCACCCTTGGGCGGATGATTTTTCAATGCAACTTCTGGCTCTTTTGAAGATTGGTAGAGACGTGTAAACTACGTCTAATGACGGTCATTCCTCAAAAATTACAATTTTTGAGTTGTGGCACTTTTGTAGCAAGGGTGCGAAATGAATTACGCTTTCGCGATACTCCGTTCGTAAAATTGAAAATATTAAGAAAATTACGAATATTATAACAAAAAAAGGCTACCCATGCGTAGATGAAACACTCTGATTCGATTTCTAAAGGGAAAGATCTAATTTCACCCGAAATTCGGACACAGCGCGAGGAACTACTTCCTTTGTTTGGTCTCAGCTTATTTCTCTATAGTCGAGAAAGGTTGCAGTCGAGTATAATAGCTTTAACTAATTAATTGCTAATCGACAAAGCTGTACAACAGCGCCCTTCCCTAACCTTTTCAGAGCAAACTGCACACTGACTGATAACAAAGCAAGCCCAATGTCGAGTGGGAAAGTATGAAAAAATTCTGAAAATATCAACAATAATCTGTATGGGTCAAAAAGTCACCAATTGTTGCCAATCTTGGCGATTTCTCGCCAAAAATAAGTCTTCAAATGTGATAACTTGGCGATATCTCCATTAATTTACGCCAAGCCGATAGACTTCCGTGTTAAAATGCTCAGTAAGCGTGATAAACAAACAATGGTAACATTGAATGTATAAGAATATTTTTGGAAAATAAAATATTTTTGAAAAAAAAAAAAAATTGAACCGACTTCAGAACTTCACTCGGCAAGCGCTCTAAAAAGTTAAAAATAATTTTATTCTTTGAACACCATCGATACTACATTTAAACATAAGTTTTGAAGTCGGCGCAAAAACACTAAATAGAATCATACGAAACCAATTCAACGATAAATATGAATTACAATGAATCCAGGTTCTTTAATCGCATTCGCATACTCTACATTGGCAACCTCATATTTATGTAATGGTATAAATATTCAGCTCTTAATTTTCAATGGTTTCTCTGAAAAATGTTGGCAATCATTTTACCTATGGAGTTTTTGCACCGACTTCAAAACTTATGTTTAAGTATCGATGGTGTTCAAAGAATAAAATTATTTTTTACTTTTTAGAGCGCTTGCCGATTGAAGTTCTGAAGTCGGTTCAATTTTTTTTTTTTTCAAAAATATTTTATTTTATTCTTTTTAGTGTAAATGTACTTCTGAAATAAGGTAATGTTTCCATTGCGAAACTTCACTTAATTTTCTCAAGTAAATGCTTCATAAAATAAACAATGTAAAGAAAAAAAAGAAAGAAAGTATCAACGCGTCTAAAATTTTAAACGATCGACACTAAAAACTAATTCTTGTTATTCTCTGGTATTTATTTGTGTACTAGTTTAATCAAAGCCATTTAAATATTAACGGTTTTTTAATCTCGCGATAGAAATGCCATATATACGTGGCCCGTAAACTGTTATCAGCATTAGATGAAGATAAAAAGAGCATAGAAATGAATTTCATTCTGTAAGAGAAGCCTTATATTCAAAATTGTCATTGTTACGATTACTGTGATTACGATTTATATTTCCTTCGATTTCTGCAAGATCCCGTTATCAAACCCGGACCATGAGAATGTGGGACCAACTGATGGAAAACGATTTTAAACAAAAAAAGAATTTTTGAAATTCGTCCAGGCGTCATCGAGTAATCGTATAAACTAGCTGCCATGGCAGCTAGTCTAGCTTCCTGCGGCATGTTGATGTATAACGCCCCCCCCCCCACCCAACTTTTACCTCATTCTGATGTTGGCCCGCTAATGAGTTTCATGTTTGATTCAGTTTAGCCTTCGTAGAAAATTCTCATTACCATTATTATTACTGTTTCATATCAACCACGTGTTATAACAATGGATTTCCTATTTAATCATATAAGCGCTGGGGTGCCACAAGGGTCTATTTTAGGGCCTACACTCTATACTTTATACACGAACGATATTCCACACACTGACAACACCCAACTTGCCATTTATGCTGACGATACTTGTATCCTGGCCTCTGCTAGGGATCAAAAACAAACCTCTGCAGCAATACAACAACGCCTCAATAAACTAGACGTCTGGGGGTCTAGTCTCTGCCCATACGTAAATTTACGTACGTTAATCATGCTGTCAACGTACGCACGCATCGTAACGAACTCTAATAACGTATGCTGATAACCGTACGTGCGGTAACTGCGTAGTCTCTGCCCAAATATTCCGAACGTACGTTAAAATTTGGCGTGTTTACGAACGTACTGAAAAATATTAAGACACGCCTTTATTCCGATCCAAATCAGCCAATCGAAAATTAGTGTTTCAATCGGCACGTATCGTAATCGTTGACTTGGCAATGCTCGGCAGACAACGCTTTTACTTTTGTTTTCCATTGTTTGCATACACACAGACCTTATACTATTACTTATGAGAAAAGACAATGGGTGTCACTAAAAAAAACATTGACAAATATTGGAATTTAGATAAGTAACAGCGGTAGTGTATTTTGAATAGTCAAAACAATTGATTTCATGATTTATAAATTATTGTTGTTAACATACAGATTAAAGCGTATTGACTGTATGACATATCATAGAATATTGCATCTATCACCATTTATCTATATCATCATTTAAAGCATGATGGTCATTTGACAACAGCCGAATTGAGTTTTATAAATCGGGTCTTCTTATTTTCAAAGGCAACAAATTATGTAAAAACAGGAAGATATTGCAGCTTCACAAAAAAAGTAATACTGTTCCTGAATTTGCCGACTTGTCATTTCGAGCTTGCCAAATGAGGAAAACTCTCATGACCTCCCTTCGGGGCTCCTTGAATATGTATAACACTATAATATTTTTCAGAATCTAATTTAAAATATTTTTGTGCTGGATATGGAATTAAAAACAAGTACTACAAGCCCTAATTAACACTTGCTAGGGCCTGATTATGGCACAGGCCATCTAGGCCTGGGACTGGGGCCTCATCTTCCTAAGGGGCCCCTAATTTTTTAAAAACTGATGCACAGCATTGAAGAATTATGTATTTTTAAGAAAAAAATAATGATTCATAAATTGAAAAATAAAAACAATCTCTTTTGATATTTAATTAGCACTTCTCTTATTTAGTTCATTTTATGGAAAGAAAAAAAGATTTCTTTCTTGGAATTAGCTTTAAAAATCTTGAGCTAAAATGGATATAAAAAAACAGTATCAGGGCTAGACATAATGCATACAGTGCAACTACATAGGGCCTTGCAGAGCTCTATACAATGATCCCCAAAAATCACCCCCCTCACGGGTGCCCACAGGGAGGATTATGGCGCAAGTTGCGCCAACAAAATTTTAGGGGGGGGGATTTTTTAAAACTGATTTATTTAAATTATTTATTAATTTAGTTTTTTTACTTAAATTATTATTTTTTTTTCGTGTGTGTGTGGGTGTGCTTGGAATGTGTGGAAGAGAAAAAAAGCGATTATATTCTGTGCATAATTAGTACTTTTAAAAAGTTAATAGATGAAAAACTAATAGTTATAATTTAAAAAATAAATAAATAATATTAGAAAAAAGAAATAAAAAAGAGGGAAAAAAATAAAAAGCACAAGAGGGTTGTGAATTTTTTTTTGGGGGGGGGGATTCGCGCCATTGAGCTTGGGGGGGGGGGGTAAATACTTTCTTCATTATTTTGCAAACAAAACATTTTTAATGCTTTTCGTCCATTTATAGAGTATTATTTAATTATCCCCCTTTGTATCGCAGTGGCGATACTAGGGGGGATAATTAAGGGCGGGGATACAAGGGGGAAAAGGGGGCTGGCCCCCTTATTTCGCTACTGCGAAAAAGATTTTTTTTTTTGGTGACTTGAAAAGGCAGAGCACAGAAGGGTGCCTCTAAAGTATTGTCGGCCCTGGGCCTAAATTTTTAATTGACAGTGTCATTTATTTATTTATTTTGTGAGAAAATCTTTCCTCGAATTATTGTCGTTACATATCAAATTAAAGCGCATATAATTGTTATTAAAATGAGTTAATGTGCAACTCTGTACCTCTCATAGAACTTGAGTTATAATATTTTACAACACTGCCAGCAAGAAAAAAAAATGTTTTTTAACGAATTTCAGAAATTAATTACTGATTAATTATGAATAATAGATTTTTCAATATAAAAAAATAGACGTGAGGCCGCCCTGCACTTTTGAAACTGCCCCCACCCCTTGAGGTGTTGAATAGCCTGAAATTGCGTGTTTAGAATTTAAGTTTCAGTAAGTTTCCCAGAGGAGTCTTGATCCTCCAGCGTCATCAAAGGTAGCATAAATAATTTCAATTTTGAAAAAAGTTTTGGAGGGAAGTATTATAAAAAAATTTCCAGCTTTCCACCAATTACTTCCGGATTCGATGAAAGTGAGTCTCAGCTTGTTACTATCACTTTTGAACTACTTTTGAAGTTCTTTAAAGTTATTTTTTATGTATTTATTTTTATTGCAATAATTTCACTCTATTATTTTATTAGTATTGTTTAAAGAATTATATTTGTATTTTGAGCTTTGTAATAGTTTATGTTCCTTAAATTCATTTTAGACAAAAGTCATGTTAATAAATTCCTATTTTCGTACCTTTTTTCGAGCAAATGTTGCTCAATAATATCAACATCATATTAAAACTAAAAGTATTTTTATCCATTTAAAAAAAGGAAAGAATAATAGCAAATAAATCATTACATAAATCAAATAATTATATATTATTCAGTGGGGGCCGTATTATAGAAAAATCGTATTCACTGCAGTTGGGTATTCATTGGTCCATTGTTAGTTTCTTTTACTTCGAAACAACCATAATGATAATTAAACTCAAAAAAAAAAAAAAAAGAATATTTTCTGAAAGAATGCCCCGGAGCCTTGTTTGACCTGTGGAATACGCCCTCCATCCCGCAGGTCAAATCCCCAGGCCCGGCCTGTACTCCCCCCCCCCCGGGCCCCGGTATTCCGCACCCCCAGAATGAACAACCTAAGTCCGCCTGAAAGAAGACGGCGTAAATTTTCCGTATGTTTACATTTTAGAGTACGTATTTTGCGTGCGGAAAAAAGGGGCAGAGACTAGCGGGTCTCGCTACATATGTTAAAATGACGTCACGGGTTGGTTTTGAATGCGGAGAATTTTTCCGTATTGGGCAGAGACTAGACCCCCTGGTTGCATACTTGGAAGATTGAAGTTAATGCCTCTAAAATCATTGCAGTCTCCTTCTTCACTGATATCCCCCTCCTTAAACTTTATCTAGACATCAAGCCCATCAACTGGGCCTATGCTGCACTTTACTTAGGCATCATTTTTGATAGAAATCTGACTTGGATACCCCATATTGAAAATATCAGGAAAAAATATATTATCTCTAAAGCTTCCCTTGCCCCTCTTATTCACCGTCGCGGTGTCCTCTCCACTGACAATAAACTTTTGATCTATAAAACCTGCCTTAGGCCCATAATTAGCTACGGAGCGCCCATTTGGGCTACCTCCGCAATAACGAACTTTTCCCGTGTTGAAAACCTTCAGCGAGTTATGGTCCGGGATGCCTGGTAATCCTGAGTTTTATATCCGTACGGATAAACTCATACAGGAGTTAAGCATTCCTACCCTCCACGACTGTTCCAAAAATCTGGCCAAAAGATTCTTTGAAAGGATTCCCACGGTTGGAAACCCACTGCTAACACTCGCCGGTCCGTGCCTTGTTGAGATAAGAAACGCATGGCACTTTCCGCGGCTCGCCGCTGGGAGTTGCCGCTTTGCAAGTAGGGATTTCTCCTGGCTAGGACTAACACCCCCCACAACCAGGGCCTGATTACTAACTAGGCCATGGCCTAGGGTCCCCACAATTTAGGGGCCCCCAAATGACTAAAATTGCTGTAGTCAATGCCAAACTTTGTTTTATCGTATGCCTAAAATGGTAAAGCCTCAGTACATGGGGCCCCAAAAAGTATTTGGCCTAGGGCCCCATGATATCTTAATCGGGCCCTGCCCACAACCTTTGCTACTCCCTTTTTTTAGGGCTCCTTACTTTTTAATTGTTTTTTATGTATATTTATACTAGATTTTTGATATTTTTCAAAACTTAAAAACGCTTGGTTTTTGACCTTGCGGAAAAAAAAAGACTACTTCGTACTTTTCACACTTCTTTAAGTATCCTTTTTTAACTATTTTAAGTAATTATGTTTTTCTTCATTTAAAAATTTTTTTAACTTCTGACAAATGCCAGCTCGTCATTGGTTTACAAGTAAGCTCATGCTCGTTTCACCCAATTACAGACCTCCGAGGTAAAAGGCCACGCTCTAAGTACTCGGAAGGTTCGACGTATTTTAGATTGCGTTCTATTTAATCATTTAGGAGAAATATTTTTAAATTTGAGCAGAAATTTGAAGATTCTTTTTAATTTCTTCAGAATCCCTTTATCAAACCTTACGTTAACTAAAACTAATGAAGCCTGAAAAATGACGAATCTATCGGTACCTGGTTCGACTTTCAGTTCGTTGGCGTTCAGGAGAAAGAAGCGCAGTACATAGAAAGATACTCAGATTTTAATATAAGTAAATACGGGTCATTCCGACGAAAATGGTACAAATCATGTCTGAAACTCTTTACTTAAGATTATCAATTTAAATAATTTCCACCAACTAATCATATTTTTTTTATTGAGTTTCCATTTATTTGTGTATAATGAAGTGTAAATAACTAGTACATGACTCATTTATGAAAGGATTTTAAATATTTTGATCACTTTTTTTAACAGAGTGGACATATAACAGAGTGGACAAATAAGCCTTTAAAAATATCTGTATAATCACAAAGAAAAGTCAGAATCACAGAACAAGCATAAAGTGGAATAAAGAGCCTAAAACTGTAAGTCTGTCTGCAATTTCAAGAAAAAATCTATTTTTTTCATCATGAAATCGGCTCTAACAGAGTGGACATCCAACAGTTCAAATTAACTATCATAAGAAAAGAATTAGGCTCACCCTGGTTGTTGACTACATAATTCAATGTAGCAAGCTAATCACGGCAGTTATACTACCTATATTTTTTAAAAAATATATCAGATTGAATGCAATTGTTTATTTTATTTCCAAAAGGCATATAACAGAGTGGACAATTCGAAACATAGAAAATCTAGGGACATGGATAAATAATAGTGTTTTTTGGGGAAATTTTTTTTCATTTGCGTAATAATCTGCAGAAATGGTGTCAGAAGCATCTTTTGTGCAGTGCAGTGTAATTTATTTTGTTGTTACATTTCAGTTTAATTTTAAATCACATTTAAAATTCTAGCAATTTGAAGCTGGGACACGTCATTTTCTCCTTCTTCTGACAAAGATAATTTTTTTTGTGTCATTTCTAAATAGATTATACCTAATCAATTGATACTTGATGGCACAAAATTAAATGGAGAACCAATAAAAAATACACTTAATAGGTGGTAGTTATTAAAATTGATTTTAAAAAATTCTAAAGTCTCGGACATGATTTGTACCATTTTCGTCGGAATGACCCATACATAAACATTTCAAAAAAGACCATAGAAATGAATTTCATCATGTAATCCAGAGAAGCCTTACATTCAAAATTGTCATTATTACGATTACTGTGATCACGATTTCTATATTTCGATCGATTTCTGCAGGTTCCTGTTGTCAAACCCGGACCACGAGAGGATGGGACCCATTGGAAGCAAAAACCTTTCAAACAAAAAAAGAATTTGTGAAATCGGTCCAGACGTCTTCGAGTAATCTTTGGACTTACAAAAAAAAAAAAAAAAAAAATCTCCGACGAATTGTATAACCTCCTCCTTTGTTGACAGTCGGTTAAAATGGGATCGACTTCAGTCAGGAATCGCTCTATTAAAAAATAATTCCGTCCTTTGAACACCATCGACATTACTTTCAAATAAAAGTTTTGAAGTAGGCGCAAAAACAATAGATGAATCATACGCAACTATAATTCAATTATAAATATACATTCTAATGTATCCAAGCTCTTCGTCAGCATTCTCATACATAAATTGATATCCACATATTAATAGAGCGGTATTAAAGGCGGATACAAGGGAGGGGCGATGGGGGCGACCGCCCCTCCCTTGAGGGACTCTTCCACAGCAGTTCTTAGATTTTGAAGTTCAAAAAAGGCAGTTTTAGTTGATTTTTGATGATATTAAGAGAAAGGGTGAGGATTCGGAGCTCTGATCTGGAAATTTTTCGAAATGGAAGACCAAAACATTTGTAACCAACATGTGTTAACAAGGGTGCATGGAGAAAAAAATGGGCAAGTAAGAAAAAAACTCAATCGCCCCTCCCTTGGAACATTTCTGGATCCGCCCTTGAGCGGTACAAATGTGTTGTTCTTAACTTTGTATGGTTTTTCTAAAAAATGTTGGCCAAATGTAGTTAAACATCATTTTCCTTATCGTTCCTGCGTTCCCCTGCCTAGTTATACTAGGCAGGGGACTTACCCTCTATCATGATTTATCAGAAAAACACAAACTTCAATTGACCCTCTTTCAAACCAAAGTAATAGATTCATTTTCTGAGCAATAGTATTATAATCATTTCAAAAATCCATGCCCGGACAGATTCCGTGTGGAAAATGACGAGTTTACAGAGAATCGCCCATATTTCAAAATACATTTGATTAAAATGTTCGGCACATCTTCCTGTTGAGTCTTTTTTTTTCCAGTAGACATTGTACACTTTACTGTACACCGCGTATTTAAGTCCAAAATACTCGAAGACACAGCAGTGATTTTGAAGTCACAGAACTTAGATGCCAAGAGCACATTCACGAAGTGAATAATAACGCATCTACACAAAAACTGCCCCCGATCCGCTACCATGCACATATTTATCTTCTTACCATTATAAATGCGAAAGTTTGTTTGGACGGATGGATGGATGTTTGTTCCTCATTCACGCAAAAACTACCGAATGGATTTTAATGAAACATAATAATGTAGCTTATACATCAGAATAACACATAGGCTATAATTTATAACGATATTCAAAACAGTTCGATTGGTAGCGCGTTTTTCATTCCAATTTAAGGAATGAGTTTAACATAATTAATATATTTTTTGCATATATCCGAAGGCATCGAACTAATTCAGTATTTAGTTATCATCCCAACTCCATGTAAACAGTTAGAATTGCAGGTATCATTTTTTCTTTTTTTACTTTATATTCAAGGCTTTTCTCAAGTCAAAACATAAAGTTTTTTTTTTTTTTTTTTTTTCAGCTTCATGGGGAATATCCAGAAGGGTGGGCAGGCCGTCATTTTAAGTTTTTCCACCGGGAGGGGGGGGGGGTTGCAAAGGGTCCAAACACAATGCAATTTCATCGGAAATCATCAAAAACCACGCCCGCTTTTTTGTAATTACATTGATTTCTCAAAGTCAGGTGTTTTTTTTTTTTTTTCGTACGTCAGATGAAAATAACGAGCGCCATCTATCCTGCCGATTGAAGACAGCAGTTGCACGAATATACATAAAAATATTTTTCTCTAAAAGAATATTTTTTTCCCATGTTCAGACATGTAACAAAATAATCTAAAAATTTCACTGGACTTGCTTTTTTTTTTAATTCTAAAAATATTCTCCCCAAAAATTAATTTTTTGAGCCTTCTAAAACCTCTTAAATCATTTCAAAGGATTCTTGCTTATTTTCCACCCTTTCCCGAAGCCATAATGATAACCATTTTTAAAAAAATCATCTTCAATTTCCCATTAAAGAAAAAAAAAAAGAAATCTAGAAGGAATATGGCGGGAAATTAATCCAAGACGGTATTAACTGATGTTTAAAATATACAGCTGGCAGTCCAATTTCGATTCTGAGTCTCGCTTAACAACTTTTAAGATGGAGTGCAAGGCAAAAGGTATCATTAAATAAATTAAAATCCCTGTAACCCTTAAAAAAAAAACTAGTTAAACGCAAAAATGGCTGAACTGATCATTACCCAGGCTTGTTAGTCTGAAAACCACCCAGTCTGGATCTGTTGAAATTACTGAGCATCTAGTTTTTAATGATGGTGTGGGGGTGGGGGGGGGGGATGATTACCCCTTTCTGCGGCAAATTGCGAATTCATCTTTAAATTGAAAAGCGATGTTATTGCGGTGGGTATATTTTTCTGGAAGTTCGCCGGGGGGGGGGGAGCAGTTTAAAGAGTGTTATTTGCCGAAAGCGGTTAACGAAGTGCTTGGGTGGGCTGAAAAAAAGTTTTGAAATTTTTGGTGGCAGGTAGAAAACGTGCCATTGATAGATCTAGTAATGCGCCGGATCGGGAAAATGCAGATCCGCGGATACGTATGCGGATCATTAGTGTCGATATCCACGGATACGGATATCCAGTACTTCACTAAATAAATATATATATATATCAGTTAATAGTTTTCAAGACAAACCATTATAGTGATATTAAATAATGGTTTTAAATAACTTATTATGTTTTAATTTGGCATGTTATTTTATCCTTATTATTTGCTGTGAATTTCACAGGGCACATGTACATATAAATATGCTATTTCAGTACTACAGAGAACAGTATATAGTATAATAATAATATGAAAAAAAACAACAACAGTAGTTTAAGAATGCATTTGCTATTTAGCGACTTCCGTTTGCGCCGATGGAAAATATCGGATATGTATCAAAATATCTAATACATGTCAAAATATCGAATATTTTCGAAAATTTCATAATATTTTCGAACCCCAGTTTCGTCTAAAGTTAAAACTGCACATTTTACTAAAACAATTATTTCAATCAAAATATCATGGAAATTTAAATTTTAACCTCATTATAAAATATTTTACTGAACACATTTGTACACACTTTACATTAGTACTTCATTTATGCCTATAAAGCATACAAATTTTTATTTTTGGAAATTAATAGTACAGTCGAGCCTGCTTAATGGAATAGCCAATTTGCCACGAAATATTATTCTAATAAGCGGGATATTCCATTATCCGGGATCCCATATACACGACGTTTAAAATTGCATTTAAACCAAAAATGCAATAAAAATTGGCTTAACCACAGGTATATTTAACAGCAGATATCTAATAATTTACTTTAAACATATTAATTGATGCTATTTAAACATATTAAAATGAAGAAATTGGATAAGAAATTATTTTATTTTACGGTAAAATATACATATTTGCAACAATTTTTTGAAAAATTACGTGCAATGCTACCCACTTATTTGTTGCTAAAAAAGTTGGATATTTTAAACTGTTTACTGCTCTGTGAATGCATTAAGTCAGTAACATGATTTTCTAGTTAGTAAAACAAGTGATTAGGCTTCTTTTTAATATTACTAGAGTCCCTGTATAGAAGATTAGCTTAGTTTTTATATATTCTATAAATTCTAGGAATCGTCTTTTTCTGCTCCAACGAAGTGACAAAAAATGCTTTTGAAGCCTTCCATATGCTTAACATTCAGTATTGTTCTTTACAGAAGGAGAGATCTGAATGGAATCGGTTGGAAATGGGAAAATATCGACATCAGCATATCTAACAATTATTCTTTTAACCGGGATTACTTCAAAAAATGTATTACTTTAACCGGGAAATTTAACACAGAAATGATTTACTACGGTTCGGTTCATTGAAAAAGTATTACATTAAGCGGGATATTCTATTAACCGATATTCCATTAAGCGGGTTCGACTGTATTTTATTGCTATCTATTTTAAGAATTTCAGAAAAAAAAAAAAAATGATGCAAAACATCCGTTTGAGATCCGCCGAGAAAGAAATGGATCCGGATTTTTTTTCCCTGCGGAGGCTCCGCGGATACGGGTATGGATATCCGGCACATCACCAGATAAAACGGACTGCACATAAAAATGTATGTTAATAGCCTGTGAACTTGTTTCTTTATCTGAAGCTCGTAGAAATTTAGAGCGAACGCTGCTTTCTATGTTTTCAGCAGAACTCATGTTTAATAAATAAATAAATAAATAAATAAAAATTTGAAAAAAAAATTAAAGGTCAATTTTTTTGTGATCAGTAGTTTGGAAAAATAATTTTGGAAAAAAATAGAACCGACTTCAGTTGGAAATTGCTCTAAAAAGTAAAAAATAATTGTTTTCTTTAAACACCATCGAAACTACTTTTAAACATAAGTTTTGAAGTCGGCGCAAAAACAATGTATAGAATCATACGCAACTATAATTCAACTATATACATTTTAATGGATCCAGGTTCTTTAAAAGCATTCGCATACATTTCATTCATTACCACACATTCGTGTAATGGTACAAATATTCTGCTTTTAATTTTCAATGGTTTCTCTGAAAAATGTTGGCAAAATATGGTTAAATATCATTTGACCTATCGTTTTTGCGCCGACTTCAAAACTTATGTTTAAAAATAGTTTCGATGGTGTTTAAAGAAAACAATTATTTTTTACTTTTTAGAGCAATTTCCAACTGAAGTCGGTTCTATTTTTTTCCAAAATTATTTTATTTTATTCTTTTCAGTGTAAGTGTCTTTGTGAAATAAGGTAATGTTTCCATTACGGAACTTCACCTAATTTTTTTAAGTAAATGCTCCATAAGAGAAACTGAAAAAAAAGGAAGAAACTATCAACGCGCCAAAAATTATAAACGATTGACACTAAAAAATAATCTTTGTTATTCTCTGGTATTTATTTGTGTACTAGCTTAATCAAAGCCATTTAAATATCAACGGTTTGTCAACTAATTTATATTTCAAAGCAATTCTAGTTTCACGTTGTTCATAAGATTTTAACACATACTACGTACGTTACCGCTAATGAGTTTCATGTTAGATTTAGTTAAGCCTTGGTTCAAATTGCTGTTGCGAGGCAAAAAATTTTTGCAACAATGGATTGAAAATTTAATCATTTAATGGGGAAATGACACGAAATTTACTGTTTTCCGTAATAACTTTTTTTCTAGTGAACAAATATCGTCATATGAGTACATGGTACCTAAGTTACACCATCTCCTATCGATTGAAAAAAAAATCGTCCAAATTGGTTCAGTAGATCTGATGTTATGTGCGAACAAACAAAAAAAAAAAACATACGCTTTGAATTGATAACCTCCTCCTTTGTTGAAGTCGGTTAAAAAGAGCCATTGTTGGCATTAAAAGTGGTGATGTGCCCGGATCGTCAACTACACTAAAAAAAGAGAAACTGCAGTACTTCAAGAAAATCTCTATGAAACAAAGACTAAGTACTATGCAGTAGGGGTTGTATCACGATTTTTTTTTTTGGAAATTCAAAATTTCAAGTTGATAAAAGGTTGTTACTATATTCACATAGTTGTCCAAAAAATTTATTAGGGTTGCCGGGATTACCTTGAAGTTTCAAGTTTTTTTAGTAAAAACGATGATTTTTTTAAAAAATGTATAAATTATGTGTAAAGCAAAAATAATTATTTAAGTGCAAAAATGGGCTGCTTAAGAAGAATCTATCAATAAAAAATGCATTTGGGTTAAAATTTAACTTTTAGGTTTCCAGAAATAGATGTGAAAAACCTCACATTTTCGCTAGTCAGTCACATTTTTAGAATATTTTCCCATCCGGCAGAATAATTTTTATTATTGTATTAGTAGTACAAACATTGAAGTACAGCGCTTTGAAATAGAGAGATGGGTTCAGTTTTAATACTCAAACAATTATTTTGCTTTACACATAATTTATACATTTAAAAAAAAAATCATCGTTTTTACTGAAAAACTTGAAACTTCAAAGTAATCCCGGCAGACCTAAATATTTTTCAATTTTAAAATAATATTTTTTGGTGACTATGTGAATATACGATACACCGTCAACTCGGTAATTTCGATCCATGGACTGCAGTTACGTGCTAGTATGCACTCATCAGCAATGGAATACGAAAGTAACCGAGTTGGAGGCAAAATCCTCTTCCTGCCTCAGCCCTTGCTTAGGGGCGGTTACTCACTGCTGTATGTGAATATAGTTTCAACTTTTTATCACCTTGAAATTTTACATTTCCAAAAAAAAATAGTAATACACCCTACTATGCACTATGCAGCTCCTTTTAAAGAAGAATTATATTTAAAAAGAAGCAGGATCGTTGCAAGGTATCGCCCATGAAATCATCTCAGGTCTTCAGGAGATCCAGGCTATGAACAAGACCTGTACGCTTCAGTGGATACCTGCACATTAGGGTGGGGCGAAAAATAAAAAGTTTTTCAGATCAACTTCTAATAGTTGCCAAAAGTTGTCTTTGGTGATAGTTAGCTTTTGTGCAAATTTTGAGAAAAATCGGTTAATATCTTCAGGGGGCGCTGCGATCGCAAAGTTTTACCATAGCTTTGTTATGGATTTTATGGTTAAAATATCAAAAAGAATGCCGTTAGCTAGTCTATTTGCGTTTTTTTTACTCAAAAGATGTTTTCATGCATTAAAAGCATATGAAATGACTCACAAACATTATTTTATATGATATATTTATATTTAAAAAAATCACTTTTTTTCACGTTTTTGTTTCTTTTTAAATGCTTGAAATATAAATATATCATACAAAATAATTTTTTGTGAGTTATTTCATATGCTTTGAATGCATGAATATATCTTATGAGTAAAAAAAATGCAATGAGATTAGCTAACGGCATTGTTTTTTACATTTTAACCATAAAATCCCGATAAAAGCTATGGTAAAGCTTTGCGATCGCAGCGCCCCCTGAAGATATAAACCGATTTTTCTCAAATTTTGTACAAAAGCTAACTATCACCAAAGACAACTTTTGGCAACTATTAGAAGTTGATCTGAAAAACTTTTTATTTTTCGCCCCACCCTATAGTGTCCAGCAATAAGTGCGAACCTGAGAGAAATGGGTGTATTGCCGTCACTTGTAGACCTTTATGACGATAACATCCAACAAATCGCAAAAGCAGTTACAAGGATCCATGGAGCTATTTAAATCGGCTAAGTCATAGACAAAAAAAAAATCGTTGCAAGGTTACTTAAGAAACAGCTGTATTGTAAAAAAATTAACTGCACAGTTAAAAAAAAATTAGTACTCGTAACAACTCAGATCTTTTTTTATAGCATTACTGGGAAAACTTGTTAAAAGTCCCGTTTTCAAGATATTTTCTGATAGAACTGCAGTTATTGTTTTAGTGTCGAAACCTTTATGAAAGTCTAGAGCGATTTTCTAGCAGTACTGCAGTTGTTTTCTTTTCCGTTTCGTTTTCTTTTTTTGTGAAATAACCTTTGTGTTGAGTCCATTGTACACTAGAGATACTCTAATAAAATTGCAGCTTTTTTTAGTGAAACAGCGTGCCCACGTGAGGGGGGGGGGCATTATGGCGCAAGTTGCACCATCAGAATGGGGGGGGGGATTTTTTTAAACTAATTTATTAATAGATAATTAACAATAGACAATTTAAACTATTTAAATTATCTGTTTGAATTATTTTTTTTTAATTTAAATTATTTACAGATTTTATTTTTAAATAAAACTAATTTATAAAAAGATAATCAACAATAGATAATTTAAACTATTTAAAATATCTGTTTGAATTATTTTTTTTAATTTAAATTATTTACGGATTTTTTTAAATAAAACTAATTTATAAAAAGATAATTAACAATAGATAATTTAAACTATTTAAATTATCTGTTTGAATTATTTTTTTAATTTAAATTATTTACGGATTTTTTTAAATAAAACTAATTTATAAAAAGATAATTAACAATAGATAATTTAAACTATTTAAATTATCTGTTTGAATTATTTTTTTAATTTAAATTATTTACGGATTTTTTTTAAATAAAACTAATTTATAAAAAGATAATTAACAATAGATAATTTAAACTATTTAAATTATCTGTTTGAATTATTTTTTTAACTTAAATTATTTACGGATTTTTTTTAAATAAAACTAATTTATAAAAAGATAATTAACAATAGATAATTTAAACTATTTAAATTATCTGTTTGAATTATTTTTTTAACTTAAATTATTTACGGATTTTTTTTAAATAAAACTAATTTATAAAAAGATAATTAACAATAGATAATTTAAACTATTTAAATTATCTGTTTGAATTATTTTTTAATTTAAATTATTTACGGATTTTTTTTAAATAAAACTAATTTATAAAAAGATAATTAACAATAGATAATTTAAACTATTTAAAATATCTGTTTGAATTATTTTTTTAACTTAAATTATTTACGGATTTTTTTTAAATAAAACTAATTTATAAAAAGATAATCAACAATAGATAATTTAAACTATTTAAAATATCTGTTTGAATTATTTTTTTAACTTAAATTATTTACGGATTTTTTTTAAATAAAACTAATTTATAAAAAGATAATTAACAATAGATAATTTAAACTATTTAAATTATCTGTTTGAATTATTTTTTTAATTTAAATTATTTACGGATTTTTTTTAAATAAAACTAATTTATAAAAAGATAATTAACAATAGATAATTTAAACTATTTAAATTATCTGTTTGAATTATTTTTTTAATTTAAATTATTTACGGATTTTTTTAAATAAAACTAATTTATAAAAAGATAATTAACAATAGATAATTTAAACTATTTAAATTATCTGTTTGAATTATTTTTTTAATTTAAATTATTTACGGATTTTTTTTAAATAAAACTAATTTACAAAAAGATAATTAACAATAGATAATTTAAACTATTTAAATTATCTGTTTGAATTATTTTTTTAATTTAAATTATTTACGGATTTTTTTTAAATAAAACTAATTTATAAAAAGATAATTAACAATAGATAATTTAAACTATTTAAATTATCTGTTTGAATTATTTTTTTAATTTAAATTATTTACGGATTTTTTTAAATAAAACTAATTTATTAATTTTTTTTCAATTTAAATTATTTCTTTCATTTTTTTATTATTTATTTATTTATTTATTTATTTATTTGTGCGTGTGTGTGTGTGCTTGGAATGTCTGGAAGGGAAAAAAAGCAATTTTATCCTGCGCATAGTTGGAACTTATAAAAAATTAATAAAGTATAAAAAACCAATAGTTATAATTTAAAAAAATAAATAAATAATATTTAAAAAAATAAATAAAATAAAAAGAGGGGTAAAATTAAAAATAAAAAGCACAAGAAGGTTGTGAAAAATGGGGGGGGGGGATTTACGCCATTGAGCTTGGGGAGATGGGCACCCCTGTAGTGAAAGAACCTTATTGTAAGTCTAGTTTTTACTAGAGATCTTCTATCGGTACTGCACGCAGTTATTTTTTAAGTGTAGAAAAACTTGTGGAAGTCCAGTTTATTAGAGATTTTCTAGGAGTACTGTGCAGTTTTATTTTTAGTGAAAGAACCTTTATGTGGCTCTAATAAACTGTCCAGTAGTTTATTAGAGATTTTCTGGTTTTAACCTTTATAGAGGTTTATTGTACTCGAAATTCTTTAATGGTACTGCAGTATTTTTTTTGAAGGTAGACCACCGACTGCCCATTGTAAACCAAAATGATTTTATTAAAAAAAAATGCTTTGTGTGTGCTTTTATTTTTATTGAAGAGATATAATTAACATTTCTTTAGTATTATTATGAAGAAATTAATTACAAAAATGTAAATGCTGCAGAAAATATGTGTATCCCTTTGGTGGAGGCACGGGCCCATCTAAAATCCGTTACTGCTTCCTCCGAAATCATAAGCTGATGTTTTACTTGGTGAACTAAGAAAAATCACCGGATTATAAATTCAGCCGCTTTATAAAATCAAATCTGGAATCATTACTATATCAAAATATGTTAAAACCATCCTTTAATAAGATCATTAGAGCCGTTTTATAAAATCAAGTTTTTGGAGAGTGTATGTAAAAACGGAGTAGGGGAGAGAAAAAAAGCTTTTTCCTGCCTGAATAAAACCAGAATTTTCTTTCTCTTCAAGATGACAGAGATTGACAGTTTATATATCATTCAGTTTGAGTAAAAATCGTTCGATAGAAAAACATGCCTAAACGTTAAGATTTAAGAATGACCTTTACTTTCAAATTCTATTTCTTAAACAACAATAAGTCAATATAG
>JAXGGA010016004.1:0-27696 GCA_038373865.1 Uloborus plumipes
TAAATCGTTTTATGATTGGTACACTACTCACATGGGCTCTTTTTTAGAATATTGGAGCGTAACGTAAATGTAACGCTAGAAACAAAGCACCTGAAAACATGGTTCTAGTAATGTTTTTGTTTTTATACTCACAGTGTCATCATTAACAATGCATTTGACACTTAAATATTTCATTCAAGTAAAAAATTGATCCTTTCATGAATCGAAATATTTTTGAAATATACATCAAAAATAAGGAAAAAAGAAAAAACATCAAATCCTACCTACTTTGACTGAGAAGCATGGCTTGGCGTAATAAATATATTTGAAATTTAATTTTTATTTAAGGTAATAAATTATCAAATTATGTTAGTTTTTTATTCATACTCCTGTAAACCTCATTATTATGAAAAAGTGCTTTTGAAAACAAACAAATCATTAAAATTATAAGACATTAACTTTTTCCTGCCAACTTGTTGGAAATTTGATCGTTTATAATAATATCTTAATGCTCTTTCTGCTTATTATTTTATTTATTTTTTTCATGCAGAATTTCATACTTTTAGTGGCTATTCTTTGCTCTATTATTCCTTCCAGATCGAAATTAATGTTTGCTATCTTGAATTCAATGCAAAATTTTATACGAATACTAATAAAAGAAAAGGCTTTTTGAATTAAAGTATGGGTCAAAACTAAAATTATTTTCCCTCATTTGTACTTATTTTTCTTCATGAATATTTGTGAGAAAAACTTTGTATTGAACTTAAGATTTAGATAAGTCTTATTTCGAAACTAAACTACGTTATGGTTGACAACAGAAGTCTATTTTTAAAAAGTCATTATGAAAATTTTGTTCCTCCTAATAGCATTAAAAAACTCTATTGCCGTTTCAACATATAGTAAATTATAAAGTATATGTTAACCATATTTGAAATTAAATATCAAGCGATACTTTCTTTTGAAAATATTGATATTTTAATGAAGATTTTTTTCGAAGTAGGAAACTCTTACGACAATGCAGAAACAATGTGACATCGCATTAACACTAAAAATTTTTGTTATTCCGCATATTAGTTAAAATTAAATGTGATAGTACTTCAACACTTTCTCTCTCAAAAACTTGTATATAATATGGATTTGTAGGTATTTCAATAAACTAATCAATATTACCCGCACTGCTCGAAGAAACTCTTCGTAGCTAATAGAACCAGAACTGTCTTTATCGAACCTCTGAAATAATTCTTCTTCGTCGTATTCGTCAATTACTCTATCCATTCCAGAATCACTTAAGCCTTTCTTGAATTCTTCTAAGCTCAACAAACCGTTGCTGTTGTCATCCATTCTTCGGAAAACTCTGAAACAAAGAAGTTATTACTTCTAAACATTTCACGTAAAATTTCCAAACGAATCAAGCCTCACTATTAAGGTAGAAATAGGCTAAATAAGAAAAATACTTAACGATTAAAATTTCAAAGAGACATTTAATTTTTAAACTAAATAAATTGAGGTTAGAATTGTATTTTCCTCATAAAAACAAGAAGATTTACATTTTAATTGTAACCAAAGGAAAAAGAAAAAATAAATAGGAAAAAGAGGTTGCATTTTTGCTATCCTTTTGAGATATTCAACTAAACTATGTATTTGAAATTAGCATCGTTCTACTTTGTTTGTTACGGCTCAAAATGCTTCTTATTATTCTTCCCCTTATTGGTATCTTATCTATCACCCCTATTTTGGTAAGATCAGAGAAGACCTGATGCATGCGTACAGACGCGGAAGGTTTTACCTGCGAAAATCAGACGGTACTGTATATTTTTTGTTGTGGCACCTTTTTTCAGGTTGGCAGTCTGCCAACGTGACGCGTCCACCAGCCTTTGCTTCTCCGCCATGCACTGCATAGTGGCTCCATACTGGCTGTATATGGCGCCATCTGTTGAGTTACCGGGTTACACAAGGATGTGCGTCCTTGTCGGGGTTTGATCTGGGGACCTTCGTGATAGTAACCCAGTACTTGATCCACTGAGCCAAAAGGACTTTAAGGGTCGGAGCAAAGTTGGGTTATATGCTCTCGGACGTAAGCCATACACTTAACGCAATTCGTCATTGCGCAAAACATGATTTGAATTCAAGATGCCAAAATTTAAATTACAGTGAAACTTCGATAAGTCGAACTTCTATGAGCCGAAAACTGCGATAAGCCGTAGTGAATATGTATTCCCGTCTCGCTGAATGGAGAATTAATGTTATTTATTTTCGATGAGTCGAATTTCTTTAAGCCGAAATATTCGATAAGCCGAATTTTATCCTATGACCCTCATTGAATTTTCCATGCTAAAGTAACTCTTTAAGGTCGAAATAGTTTTTTCGTGGACAAATACGTAGTGAGAAAAGAAAAAAAAAAAAAAAAAAAAGGACAGGAGAGATAAAGTGCCCGAGCCGGGATTCGAACCCGGAACCTCCCCATCAGAGTCAGATTTCTCTGACTACTAGACAAAGTAACCGGACTCAAGTGTTTCCAGATGTCCCACGAATAATGGAAGCAGGGACGTCATTTCAAGTTTTTCCAGGGGGGGCAAACGGTCCAAACACAATGCAATTTCATCGGAAAACATAAAAAACCACGCCCACTTATTTGTAAATACATTGAATTCTCAAAGCTGCCCCCCCCCCCCAAATGACGGGCCTGAATGGAAGTTTGATTTTTTCATTTAATAAATACATGAACTGGGTCCTACAATTACCGGCAGCTAAGATTTATAGTCACCCGGATAACTAAATAAACTACCTAGAAGATCAATTCTCTCAGAGAGAGGAAAAAACCTATATGGAATATAATTTTCATTCCTTCTTTTGTCTCGATAAGAAAAGTTATATTTACAGTAGTAACGTTGAAATTTTTTCAATCATCAGTATCTCCTAACTATCTTCGAAGCAATATATAACTTCTATAGTACCGTAAAATGGGGTGTATAGGAACAACGGGGTCAATCGGAACAAAACTTCCCGACCGTACAAAGAAATTCTTCATAAATATAATATTGGGTATTTTTTGACATTAATTTTTTTAGAAAGGTAAGATCATAGGAAGTAGGAGAAAATTACTTTTGTTAATCTGGCAATGCTACTAGCTTTTAAGGAGGGTTGCACGTGGAATGCTAGAAAACATCACGTTTTCATAGACTGCAAAACTTTATATGTAAGTACAAACCTTCTTATATTTTAAGCCTAAGAGTGGTATGTTTCAATTATGCATGTACACTGCGATGCAAAAGTTTAGACAAAATGCAAATATATGAATAAAAAGAAAACTATTCAACGAAATGCTTTCAAATTTCTACTGAAGGTACACAATATGGTCCCAAATACGTGTCTGGAGTTCTTAAAAATATATCTGGAACCAAATTTTGGACATTGCAAAAGACATTTTTTTCATTGTTGCTAAAGTTTAGACAATAGTCAGATTTTATGCAAATATCCCTTGAAATGTGATTGGTGGAGGAAAGGTGGGACTTTATTCGAATATAAAGTGCAGAGGTTGCTGAATAAATAATCAAAATCTCAAAAGCTCTGTAGTTCTCTTGTAAAGAAAATGAGAAAGTTTGGAAGCCAAAATTTGAAAATGAACCTACTTTATTAATTTTTTGTCTTTTAAATCGGCTCTAGTATGATAGTACATTGTTTTTTACTTTGTGGAGAGCAAATCCGACAAGCGTATCGATCAAAAGACCAAGAAAAATTATATTTCTTATGGACGAAGGAATTGAAAAAACGGCTCGAACTGACGATTTGCCCTTTAATCCTCCAAAACTTCAACTTGAGTCAAAAACAGCACGTGACAGCATAAGTAGATGAACAACGGAATCGAAATGTATAAAAAAAAACGAAGAATGTGCTTGAGCCTTTTCGGACAGAGTGTCCCAAATAACCCAGATTTTAATGGTAAAAGCAGCACAGCATATGATCATTGGATATTTCTCAAGTCCCGTGAAAAGAATTATAATGCATTTAGGCCATCCCAATTTTAATAATTTTTATCAAAGAAAGTTCCATTTATTTTTTAGTCGCGATGATACATACGCTGATTTTCACATTAAAATTTGGCTTATTTGGGACACTCTGTCCGAAAAGGCTCAGGCACAATTCTTTATTTTTTTTATGCATTCCGATTCAGTTGTTCATCTACTTATGCTGTCACGTGCTGTTTTTTACCCAAGTTGAAGATTTGTATTATTAAGGGGAGAATTCTCAGTTCGAGCCGTTTTTTCAATTCCTTCATCCTTAAGAAATATAAATTTTCTTGGAATTTATGATCGATACGCATGTCTGAATTTGTTCTCCACAAAGTAAAAAACAGTGTTATACCATACTAGAGCCGATTTAAAAGACAAAAAATTAATAAAGTAGGTTCATTTTCAAATTTCGGCTTCCAAACTTTCTCGTCTTCTGTACACGAGAACTACAGAGCTTTTAAGATTTTGATTTCTTATTCAGCAATCTCTGCATTTCATATTCGAATAATAAAGTCCCGCCTTTCCTCCACCAATCACATTTCAAGGGATATTTGCATAAAATCTGACTGTTGTCTAAACTTTTGCAACAATGAAAAATAAATGTCTTTTGTAATGTCCAAAATTTGATTCCAGTTATATTTTTAAGAACTCCAGACACGTATTTGGGACCATATTATATACCTGCAGTAGAAATTTGAAAGCATTTCGTTAAATAGTTTTCTTTTTATTCATATATTTGTCAATTGTCTAAACTTTTGCATCGCAGTGTATCTGAACAACAGAATAATATATTAGAATTTACATTTTTTAAAAACATTGTGTCATAAAAATGAAGAATTCTGAAAAATGCCATAGGAAAAAAAATACGGGGTGTATCGGAACACTTGGTTCTGTTGTTCCAATTCAAAATTATTTAAAGGAAAGTTTGAAAAATCAAGATATTCTAATCCTAACGCTTCTAGTCAAGACAAGAACAAGGATTTATTACTGTTTATTCTTTTTTGTGAGCAACTAGATCTTAGAATGACAGAAAGTTGCAGATTTAAAAAGATTTTTGCTCCAGAGGACTTCTTTTTACCTAAAATACATGAGGGAAAGTCATACAGACTTTATGTAGCAAAAGTCCAGCACACAGACAGTGATGAATAAGTGGGAAAATCTTACAGGACAATCCCCAAAACCCAGAGATTTCAAGAAACTAAAGAAAAGGCAGCGTTCATCCCAGAAGATGTTATGAAAAAACTTAAGCCAAGCCATAACTGCGAGTTTTAAGGACAAGTATATATTTGTGGACGATATGAAGTGACTTCAATTTATTTTACAGCTTTGTATTTCAATTCAAAAGCATTTCTTAAAATTAATTTTTAATTTTTCATAGGTTCAACATCATTTTGAATTTTGACAAATCAGAAATGTTTACTGGTACAGAAAATAATTTCTTTTTGGCAATAACTATCTGTTATTATTCTTCCCCATAAGTATTACTCATGTTTGTGAGACATATTACAGGTTAAATTGAAAAAAATAAAAATCTTAACATGTGTTTCGATTGACCCTTATCATCGGGGTGACACGGAACACCCCTAAATTCCTATATATATAAATAACTGTTCGAAATGTTTTATACTTGCTTGGAATATCAAAAGCAAAACAAGACCGAAGTTTTTACCCAAAAAAACAAATTAAAAACAAATCTTTTAGCTACTTTTTTTGCAATTAAATCTGAAAAGTGTACCGATTCACCCCATTTTACGGTATTCTTAAACCTACGTAATAAATTTAAATAGGCATTTTGAAATTTAATTCAAAACTGAAGATTTTAGCCTCCTATCAGGTTTATAAAGCTGTTTCATAAACTAGTAAGAATAGTGCCTGTTTAAATACAGCTCTAGGAAATCTAATATTTTTCAAAGCATTCTAATCAGGCCAATTTCTAAAAAAAAATATTCAAAATATTTTTATTATTGCTATTTGAAATTCCAGATGAAAGATATCCTTCTGATATTTCAAAGCAAGAACTTTTCTCAGTCTCTCTCTCTGTATGCATGTTCTCTTTTTATTTTATTTTCTTTTTTTCTTATTTTTTCATTTTATCTATTTATTTATTTAATTTATTATTTTGATTTTCTTTTCATAATTGAAGAGTTAATTTTTTCATTCTTAAAATAACGTGTTGACCATCTATGTCTTTCCAAATCTTCCTCTGAAAACAATGAATTGTTTTCTCATCTGAATCATCAGCTTGTGTGGCAACTCTAAAACAATATTCATGTCTCCTAAGATTTTAATATTTTGTCAAATTCTGTATACGAATATGTAAAATTTCTCGATAAACTGATAGATTGATATGAAACACTTTCTGAAGTTAATTTACTAATTTTCACTTGCATAAATATATAAAGAAAAAAAAGCTTCTTCTCAATGCAAGAAATATGTTTTATCTTTCGCCTTTTTACTCGCTACTATTCGCTGTTTTTTAAATGTCGGCCATTGACCTCCGGATCTAATTAATTATACAGAAGTAACCCTTGTTTTGTAAATGAAAATGCACGAGTCATTTGCATTGCTACGTAACGAGACAAATGAGTACTCATTATAACACTGTAGTGCAACCACGTTTCTCTTTAAGCGTACCCCAGAAAGTTATTCATAAGTACAGGACACGCCCTAGCGTTTGATGTAGCCGAACAAATCGGTGTTTCTCGCTAAAGTTATTTCTGCTACGTCTGGGCAGTAAAATTAGCTTTACCATCTGAGTGATACTCTACAATTTGACGAGTTTTGTGTTAATAGTATGTCAGGAGCATCGTGTAACTATCTCGTGAAAATGTATCTTGATTTACTTAACAGAATATGATTAATAGTTAATACAAGAGCCCTTATCTATAGAAGATTTTATATGAAATGATGGTCACAAGCATTTATTGCTAAAATATTGTTCTGTGTTTATAGTAATGGTATTTGTGCAGAGAGTAAGATACGTCTCATTTATACAAATCTTGTAGCAAATGTAATAACAAGTTGCACTAAGTATGTCGACATGAAAAATATTAATAACATTATAATAAGCCGTATGGGTTATATTAACATTGATAAGGCTAAGAATATTTCGGTGTAAGCTTATAATTTATAAAAAAGAAATATTCTAAATGAAAAATTCTCAAATTAAACATTTTCTTTCAATCTAATGTGAAATGTTTAAGGACGGTATTTATATGAATTATCTATTACTTAGTTAACTGAACTTGAACGAAAGCAAGTATTTGTCTTCATATCCCTCGTTTTTTAAATGACACCAATCTTTTATCCAACAAAGAAAACTGAACATTTTGGCTGCTGTATGTCTGAAATTTACTATTAGAAGATTTGACAAAGAATATTAGTAGCTAATGCTTGACAAGTACTTCACAACAAAAGCTAGCACGCCGAACTTGCCCAGTAGATTTGGCACCCATGACCTGGCCAAATAATAACGCATTCGATATTGTGCCTTTCATGTATACTACTGGTGACTGATACATATTAAACTTATCGTGATCATTGCTTCAGAATACTAGTGCCGTGAAACATTCAAGGCCATTCACGTAAAAAATATTTTTTAACAAAAACCTTATTTGCTACATAAGTTTAATTAAAGAATACTGCTCTGCATGCATGCATACATACATACGTACATCTACATACATACATACATACATAATTATCTAAATAATATAATATAATATTAAGAAATAAAAATAATTATTAACTTTTGTTTACTGGAAATTAAAAAAAAAGCTACCAGTGTTTTTATTTCATCTCTTCTTTTAGTAAATGTCGTGAATATGGTAAAAATATCTAGAAAGAGGAAATATTTCATATAGTAACACATTTCAAGAAGTGGAATCGGACATAAAAGAAAATTAAAGTGTGTTAGGAATGGCAGTATCAATAAAGATTTTAAAGCGAACTCTCATGAAGAAGATCCTATACGTTGGCAGAGTTACGGATACAGACAGTGATATGGAGTATTCAGTACGAGAGAAAGAACGAAAGAAAAAAATATCTTTCCACAGGAAAATGACTTCAGTGTAGAGAAGAAGAATGAAATCATAATGAACCAGAAATATTTGCTATTACTAGAAGATCTCAATCTGACTTTCGTTTCAGTTTTTTTTTAATAAACAATACTATTCATTAAATTTGATTTTCTCAAACCTTGTCCCAATTTTCCCTCAATTGAGGAAGGACTGGAACAAAAATATTGTAATTTTAAAATATGTTAATAAATCGTAAACGGGGCTGAAGTATGATGTTCGTTCGCAAGAAAAGAGGTTTCGAATTCTTCCCCGATAATTTCTTCAAATCGAAGAATAAAAAATGTTGTTTCAAGATACCTTTGGCCCATGAAAGGGGGGGGGGGAAGCAATGAAATAATTCCCAAAATTCGGACACGTTTTTAAAAATATTAAGAAAAATGCCTGCTAAATTTAGAAGTAATATCTGCAACTCGACTCAAGCTAAGAAAGTGATGATACACATTTTGCACCATTTATTTCGTTTTTTTTTCTTTTTTTTAATTTATTTAGCTGATGCTTTGTATTAATAATTTCTGCTCACGTATAAACACGAAACTTTAGCTTTACGTGAAATGAATTACGGAAACCTATGCTGACAGTAACTCAGTTTTGCATAAAATTTCCGATACGAGCTTCATGCGTAACACTGTAAAATATGGGAAAAGTAGATTGAATCACATCGAATATTTCCGCGAAAATTCTTGCTTATCACAGCCTCTTAAAAAAATCGGGTTTTCTTTTGAAGCACAAAATAAAATTTAAAAAATGCTTTATACGTAAATGAGTAAATATTTAGCTGTTGACTACTCGTCCTTTACAAATAGCGCATAAATTAGGACCATTTATCACATCATCTCATTAATCTGAATAAATTTTAGGGGAGAATTAAGTAAAAATTCTTTAATCTAAGAAAAATGTTCGACTTACGTGGGGCTCTAGTATTACAGTTTCATTGTACAATGATCTTGAAAATTTTCTAGCTAATCATTCGAGTCTGTAAGCTACCTTCAAAAAACAAAATATTGCCTTTCTGAATTCCATGTAATTAATTAAAATATTATTATCGAAGTCTTACTAATATAGCAAATACTTCAATAATTAGTGAATGAAAAAGGTGTAAATCTTTCTTTTTTCTTATTTATTTATTTATTTTAAGTTTTATTTATTTATTTATTTATTTTTTTTTTTAGATAAATTCTGGAAAACTACCCTTTTTGTTCACAGAAACAAAATAATAATAAATAAATAAACAAATTGTTTTAGATTGATGAAAGAAGCACATTTAATTCAAATTAAGATTACAGAAAGATTCAAATTTTAAACTGCAACAGCACAAATTTCATAATTGCATGGAACTCGTTCCTCAGTAAGTAAAAATAGAGTCATGTGACAAAATCAGAGAGTTCGGATTTGTCTGGGAAAATGTATACATTTTTTTTTACACCGAGGACCAACCATCGATGAAACTCTACATTAAATGAATGTGGTTTTGGATCGTATACATAATATCTCGTGTGGTTTTTGCAGCGTACGCCGAAACTTCCTTCATACTTCAGAAAACCTCAAAAAAGGCATCCTTTTCAGGATATTTTCACCGCTATCACGAAAAATAAACAAAAAATTCATATTTTGGCCTCTTTTTTTTTTTTTTTTTTGAAAAATTATACTTAAAAAACTTTTGAATTTTTGATGTCTTCGTTCTTTTCGATTGCAAACTTCTGCTTGCATTATTAGAAGGCAAACCTGTGCTACTTCTACGGAGGAACAATAAGGGCAAAAATAATATGGTTTCTGTAAAGTTTATCAAAGTATTAAAAAACAAATTCTAATCAGTATACTGCTTAGATCTTATTTTAATGAGCAGCCTCAATGGTTTACATATACTCATCACTATGTTTCGCGTTGATACATTAATTTTTTAATTTTTAATCGTTTAATTTCTTTTGTATTACAGTTTTCTTACTTCCCAGATAGCTAATAAAAATTAAATATTTGGTAGCTCTATAAAGAATGTAGATAATTTTAGGAAACTTCATATGCCCAATAAGGACACAAAACCAGAGTTGCCAGACGTCCCGGATTTCAAGGGACAGTCCCGTTTTTTGAAAAATTGTCCCGCGTCCCGGGGAACCTTGATACGGGGCGGTTAAAGTCCCGTATTCTGGTTAGAGGCAGCATTTACAAAACGAAACATTATTTTCGGAAAAAAATGAAGTAAAACAAAAAATGTGAAATAGAGTGATAAGAAAATTGATTGAATTATAATATTTCCTTCCTTTATTCTGAAGTAAATTAGTGTTCTATTTATTCAGAGCTTTAGAAATTATTGATACACCACTTTTACAACGAACGTTTGTTGAATTGATTGTATCTCCTTGTAAATGATTTTACTATGCCTTACTGTATAAAAAGCCCTTCTCATTTTTTTTTTTAGTTATGAAAGAAATATATGTGTTCAGCTACTATTAGTCACCAGATATTTTGAATCAATCAATTTCAATCTTTTGAAATTCGCTTCGCCTCGCTTTTATACTAAAAGATGTAGCTAAATGTTATTAATTTCATTTAGCAAACAAATACGCGTTTTAAAAACATGACGATAAGATAACTTTTACAATGAGTGACAGAAATATAAGGTACAGTGAGCTTTATGGCAACCTAAAGACCATCAAATATTTGAAAGAATTATTGCAGCAGTAAAATCAAGTAGCAAATATGATTTTAAAAAAAGAATTTTCCGATACTATATAAGAATAATTAACATGTATAATATTGACAAAACTGTACAGTTTTTCCTTAAAAGATATTGAATACTAATTTTTTTATTTGTTTTAGGTTAATTTCTTACAGTGAGTTCAAGTAGTAAGATTTAATTTTCTATGTCTACGCAATTGTAATCAAAATTTTTGTTAATGACTCATTAAAATTATTTTGCATTCAAATTTCCCCATTGGTACGTCCAGCTTTTTAAAAAGGTACATACTAAACATTAGTCATTGGTAGAAGCAGGGACGTCATTTCAAGTTTTTCCAAGGGGGGGGGGGGGGCAAAGGATCCAAACTCAATGCAATTTCATCGGAAAACATCAAAAACCACGCCCACTTATATGTAAATACATTGATTTCTCAAAGTCAGGGGAGGCAACTGACCTCCCCCGCCCCTAAATGACGGGCCTGAGTAGAAGCGAATATTATATCATTCACCCCAAGACAGGCCTGTCATTTGGGACATCAGAACTGGTGGTCAATGGCCTCCCCCTTGATTTTGGGAAATTAATGTATTTACATATAAGTGGGCGTGGCTTTTGCTTTTTTTGGTATAATTTACACTGAAATTTGGTATAATTTACCTTTTCCCACCGGCAAAATTTGAAATGAAGGGCCTGCGGCAGGAAAAAGGGGGTTAATAACAGGGAAATATGAATTTTCACAATAATTAGTGTTACACCTTTTCCCACTTATATTCATGACGAAAAATAACTCTGCAATGTTAAAAAATGAAGTTTTTTTTATTCATATTACCATTGAGTAGTTTTCTCTTCATTTATATTTGTGAAAAACGTTTGATATTAAAGTAAAGGTTATAAAAATTCAACCTTTAGACTTCATCTCTCAACCCTCCCCCCCCCCTTATGAGCCTGTCCCGTATTTTCAGTACTTAAATCTGGCAACCCTGCGACAAAACTGACGAATTATATATTTTGTAAGCATAATCTCTAGTTTGACTAATTAGGCCCTTTAATTTTTTACGTGGCGAATATATTCTTTTACTTATGGATTTTTTTAAGCGTTAAAGTGCGAAAACGAAATCTTCGCACGAGCTAGTTAGTAGTTCTTTATTTTTAGAGCACTTGAAAGAGATCACAAAAGTTTGCTATGAACCTTTGTTAGAAGTTGGCTGTTTACATTGTTGCCAAATAATTAAAAGTATTCACCCTTTGCTGATAATATTGGCGCCATATAGAGACTGGGATCCTGAAGACAAAAAAAAAAGAGTCAGGTACCGATACTTGGAACTATTTTAAATTTCTTCCTTTAATAGCGTATTAATCATGTATTCAATTTAAACAAAATACTATATTTTATTGGAGGGCTTTAGTACTTTACCTCAAAACAAGCTATAGTTGTGAAGATCCGTCTCATAAAAAATAAAACAGAAACTATTCATTGTTTCCTATTAGAAATCCTTCTCATTGACTTGGGATACTTAACACTTTGCTTTATGTTTCATCTGTGCAATATTAGATAACAACTAGGGACACCTATTACCACTTTAAAGAAGATTATTTTACAAACAACCTTTTCAACAAACACTATATGACATTTCTTTTGATTCCTTCATGACACGTGAAATTCAGAACAAAGAAATCGGCCTAATCTATACATTGATCCTCAACTTGATTAGTAGAACAAACAAATGTCTTTGGGCAGTTCTAACAAATGTCAAACTGTCAGGCTTTAGTAAAACGTCTGCTCTTCATCGACAAATTTCGATATTTTTACCAACGAAAAATTGTCTGTCCTGTAACGATAGGGCACATATATTGTCATTAGACAGGCAAAAATTATTTTTATCACTGGCGTTCTCTAACAGGTGTACAAAGGTAAATATCACGAAAAGTGCCAATTTGATACTGAAATGTTTCAATTTTTAAAGATATTTAGAAAATAAAATTAATAGGGTATTTTAACTACACATTAGTAACAGGTTTTTTCTAATTAGGGGTAAGGTCAAGGTGAACTTTTAACCCCGATTCAAGGGGAGGGGGGCTGTATTTGGAAGTTACCGATCTGATGATGCGAATTTTACAGATTTTATGTTCAATGTGCATAATATATGACCTGTATAATTTATATGAGTAATACAATATGAATACGTAGTAAATACATGTAATTTTTACATAAATTATAATTTCTATTGATAGGTATTGAATTATATAATCATAATATCTCGCATTGAAAATTTCAATTTAAAAAGATTTTTAGGACTGAAATTATTTCAATGAGATTGAGATGGACTTAAGTCGTGAATGAAAATTTGAATAATGACACTTGAATGAAAACACTAAAATGAAACAAAAACTAAAATTTTTAATATTTTTAGTACTGTAATAGCAAATTTATCTTTTTCATGAACTGACAAATGTACAAAACTTAACTGAAATTATAATAACTTGCATTTAACTGAAATAAGTTCCGTCTTTGGAGGTTAACTTTTGACATCCTTATTTACCAAGTTTCTCTTTAGTTTTCCCATCTATTTCTAAAAAA
Source organism: Uloborus plumipes (assembly GCA_038373865.1). Classification (NCBI taxonomy): domain Eukaryota; kingdom Metazoa; phylum Arthropoda; class Arachnida; order Araneae; family Uloboridae; genus Uloborus; species Uloborus plumipes. Next base: position 13,318 of record JAXGGA010016004.1, read on the forward strand.
TATTTGCTGAAAATTGAAAGCAATTAAAAAAAAAAAAGTAAACACTTACTAGCTTTCATACTTAAAAAGGAAAAAATTACTACTAAGAATAAATCAATGTTTGAACGGCCTATATGCTTTTTTTTTCAACATATATAATGAAATTAGAAACTAATTAAAACTAGTAAATAGTTTAAATTGGTGCGATAAACTTATTTTCTAAACAGAAATAGGTTAATAGTTTTTAAAATCAAAATGAAATAGAATTCTTAAAACACGCTCAAAAATGAACTTGATTCAAGACGGTGAGACATGGGGGGGGGGGGGAGCAAAATTGTCTATAAATTTACTATTTTAAAGCAAAAAAATAATTGTTTGGAACAAAAGATCCGTCAATTGATAGGGGAAAAAGAGGTGGAGGAGGGTGAAAAACAAAGATAATTTTGTGAAAGCTCGCATTTTAAGCTTTTTTCTTTTTTGAGCATAAATAATAAAATTAGCAACTAATTCAAGCTGAACTAATTCCATAAGCGTGGTAAGTTTTTTTAGACAGACAAATAAGTTATTCAATTTCAAAATCTAAATAAAATAAAATTCTATCAAACTTTAAAAAAAAAATAACTCAAAACAAGCAGAAAGGGAGGGGGGCGGATTTGGGCAAATTTGTTAATACATTTTCTGTTTTCAGTAAAATGATATTTCTAAAGCAGTATTTACGAACGAAGGTCCAAAAACTGGTATTAAAAATAAATTGGAGGGTGAAACAGCAATGATAATTTTGTTTGAGAACTCAAATTTTTTGCGGGAAAAAATTTTTTGAAGCATATTTTAAGAAAATAAACTCATTTTAAAACATGAGATAAGTTTGACAAGAAAAGCAATGCATTTAAAATAAACTTTGTACTAAAGAAAATCAACTCAACAAACTCATTACACTAAGAAATAATTGAAAAAATATCGGTGACGCAAGCATCAGTTTGGTAACAAATGGCTTCTACTTTGATGCTACCGACATGATTATTTTCCCGCAATATGATAGCTGAACATCGCCAATGGAAAATTAAAACGCATTATTATGTTCACTGCAATAAGTTATTTTCTACCATGCAAAAATAGATTGAAAAATGTGTTTACTTTGCTTTTTAATTTGTATTGATCTGTAACGTTTGTTACGTATTTCGTTCGTTACTACTGATATCAAAAATAACTTGTATGTGCTTAACTAAATCCACAAACAATGCCAACAATTAAATGAGACATTTTATTTTACTACATTGCTTTTCTTTCTTCTTTTAACAACAACGTTGCCACATATCATTAATTAAACTTTTAAAACGAAGATAATAAAAATGTATATAGAGCTGCAACATCACTCCTTCCCCAGTAACACAAAGGTACGATACAATTTACAAAACAGCAACATAACAAGGTACAATGTACGTATATATATATTATTTACAAAGTACTTAATCCTGAAAACGAGCTGGAAATCTAACATGTCTGCCAGAGCATGTGGTTTTTTTAACATCCTCAGCCAATAACTTTGATGGTTGATTTTTCGTTTCCAGGCGCAGTTCTTTATCGGATAATGCTTTTGCACTATCTGGTTTAACTTGCAGTAGAGCGTCCGTCTCTGTTAACAACACATACGCTGGTTTCAATTGATCTATGGATACGTTGACATCCTTATTTTTAATTGACAATATAAAATACTTATCATGTCTTTTCACTACTGGAAAAGGTCCATCATAAGGAGGTTCTAGAGATTTTCTCACTTTATCGATTCGTATGAAAACATGCGTACAGCTGTATAAGTCCTTATGAACGAAGACTTTATGAGAAGGTACACGACGACTTTCTAGTGGTTTCAACAATTTCATCTGTTTTTGAAGCTCTTTAACGAATGAATCGGTATCCAAGATGAATTTTGGTTTCTCAAAAAATTCTCCTGGTAACTTAATAGGTTGTCTGTAAATCATTTGTGCAATGGTGTTGTTTGTATCACCACGCAAAGCAGACCTCAGACCCAACAGTACTGTTGATAGTGTTTGTGTCCATTTAATAGAATTATGTGCTCTGATCGCAGCCTTTAAGGTCCGATGTATTCTTTCGATTTTACCATTACTATGTGGCTGATATGCTGTTGTTTTGCACATAGAAAATCCACATATGACTCATAGGTTTTAAAAAAGTTAAGATCGAAATTGACGTCCTTGGTCACTTATCACACGGTAAGGCATACCGAAACGAGCCATCCAATGATCATAAAATTCACGTGCCACTGTTTCTGCTGAAATATTTTCTAGTGGAATAACCTCTATCCAACATGTGAATCGGTCTATACAAGTAAGACAATACGATTTTCCTACAGAAATCGGGAAAGGACCAATAATATCAATATGAACAACACTGAATCTTTCATGAACTTCTTCATAATTAGAAATTTGTGCACGTGTATGTTGGGTGATTTTATTTTTTTTGGCAATGGATACAAGATCTTGCCCATTGAGTGACGTTTTTTATAATGTTTAGCCATATAAATCTTGAGCTTATTTGCTTAACGGTAGCTTTCACATCTGGGTGAGCTAAACCGTGAAATTTATGAAAAATGTTCATCCGAAATTCTTCAGGAATAAATGGACGAATTTTTAATTTTGAAATGTCACACCACAATAATTTACCAGAGTCTAGAGGATATTGCTTGAATTTTAAAGATGGTTTAGAGCGTAGCTCGTTAAGATCTTTACTATCAATTTGTGCATCAGCAATTTTATCATAATCTATTTCAGAGATAGATTCGATTCTGGATAATGAATCTGCAATTACGTTCTCTGCTCCAGTAACATGACGAATATCTGTCGAAAATTCTGAGATATAGTGTAAATGGCGTAACTGTCTGGGTGAGGCTTTCTAATTTTTTTGCTGAAATGCAAACATCAAAGGTTTGTGATCAGTGTATATTATAAAGTTTCGTCCCTCAAGAATATGTTTGAAATGTTTGATCGAAAGGTATATTCCTAACAGTTCTCTGTCGTAAGTACTATACACTTTCTGTGCAGGACTAAACTTTTTAGAAAAGAAAGCTATAGGTTTCCAATCGTTTCCCTCACGCTGCTGCAGAGAACAGATCCAATCTGCAAAATCTGAAGCATCAGTGAAAAGAGCTAAAGGTAAATCTGGATCTGGAAAGGATAGTAAAGCAGCATCTGCTAAATCTCTTTTGCATTGCTCGAATTTTTCTTTTGCTTCTTCAGTCCATATTCTTTTGGATTTATCTTTTTTCTTGGCACCTCTAATATACTCATGAAGTATTGCTTGAGTTTTAGCAGCATCTTTGATATAGCGTCTATAGAAATTAATTAGACCAAGAAATGTGCGTAACTCGTGCACGGTGTCTGGTAATCTATAATTCAATATGGAATTTACTTTTTCAGGAAGAGGTTTTGATCATCCAGGAGTGATCATGTACACTAGAAATTCTAATTGGTAACTCCCATAACTGACTTTCCCAGATTTATGCGAAGTCCATATTGTTCCAACCGAGAGAAGACTAGTTTTAAATGCTCTTCGTGTTCATTTATTGTAGAAGAAGCAATGAGTATATCATCTAAATAAGCAAACACAAAGTCCAATCCGAGAAATACTTCATTAATAAAACGTTGAAACGTCGATGGAGCGTTTGGTAAACCGAAACTCATTACATTTTACTCATACAAGCCAAATGGAGTTATTATGGCTGTCTTTTTTTTTTATCTTGTTCAGCAATTGGAATTTGAAAGTACGCTTTGAACACACAAGTCAATTTTTGAAAATATTTTCTTATCTTTTAATATATGATGAAAGTCCTCTATTCTTGGTATAGGGTAACGATCGGGAATCGTTTGGGCGTTTAAGCGCCTGTAGTCCCCACATGATCGTTAACTTTCATCTTTTTTTACAACTACATGAAGTGGACTAGCCCACAGAGATTTTGAAGGTCGAATTATATTGTTTTCCAACATATATTTAAAATCCTGTTTAGCCGATTTTAATTTTTGAGCATTTAATTGGCAAGCTTTTGAAAATACAGGAGGACCTTTTGTAGTAATATAATGCTCCACATTATGCTTGGTGTTAAAAACTAGCAGATTAGGTTTTGTCAAATTAGGATATTGTGACTGTATATTTGCAAATTGAGCATTTTTATCAGTCGTGCATATGTTGTCAGCACTTGTTATGCATGTGACCTGACTACGAATTGATAAATTTGTGATGTCATCAATTAATTTTCTGTTATGTATATCAATAAGTAATTTAAATTTGGCTAAGAAATCGGCACCTATAATTGATCGATCTACTTTAGCAATAACAAAAGGAAATTGAAATGTTCGACGTAGTCCTAAATCCAAAGTTAAAATTTCAAAACCAAATGTGGGTATTATTGTTCCATTAGCAGCATAGAGTTTAAAAGAATTACAGTTTTTATGATTTGATGTTGCGGGAGTTATGCTCAAATCAGTCCCACTATCCACAAGAAAGCGTAAACCGGTTTTTCTATCAGTAACAATAATCGGTAATTACGGCAATCTTTTATAACATTTGCAGCAGAACCTGCCGTTGAGTCTGGTCGGAGTTTTCCGATGCTTTCCAGCTGCAAGGGCTTCTACATTTATCAGGATAACATTTGTCTCCAAATTTAAAATGGTAGTAACACAACGATCCCTTTGGGTTGTATCTTTTTCTGGAACAGCTGCGGCTATTATTTCGTTTATAACCAGACTGTCGACTTCTATTTCTGGACTGTCTGTGGAAATTAAGTTCAGAAATTTGTTTTTCCAAATTGACTATTTTGTCAAGTACACTATTGATAACAGAGTTATCAGAAACAGTAGCATAAATTTCGGAAGTGGAATTCATCTCGTAAATTTTGTCTGCCATTATGGTCAGATTATCTAAATTTTCCGTACTAACAATTAAAATATTTTTAATAGATTCTGGTAATTTACCGAGCCACAATGTTCTTAATACCTTGTCTGATATATTTGTACCGCCCAACGACTTCATTTTTCGTAACAATTGGCTAGATTTCATGTCGCCAAGTGATACACCTGTCAACAATTTAGTTATGCTTTTTCCCTCACTTTCTTTAAATGTACTAAGTAATCTTTCCCTTGCAGCTATATATTTATCATTTCTTTCACTTTGAATAATATCCCAAATATTTTCTACAAACTTTGGTTCTAGTTGTGCGACAAGATAGTTAAATTTTGTTTGGTCTTGCGTAATATTTGCGATTGAAAATTGTGCTTCAACTTGGAAAAACCTTATTTCAGGTTTTTCTTCCCAAAAAGGTGGTATTTTTACACTTACCTTATTGGTTTCGAACTTTTCATCGCCATTTTGAGCGACGGTGTCATTAAGAGCAACGCCTGAGGCGTTTTTAAGAGACATGTCTCCGTTATATTAATATTCAATACTGGTCACCAGATGTAATGATTGTTATGTATTTTGTTCGTTACTACTGATGCCAAAAATAACTTGTATGTGCTTAACTAAATCCACAAACAATGCCAACAATTATATGAGACATTTTATTTTTACTACATTGCTTTTCTTTCTTCTTTTAACAACAACGTTGCCACATATCATTAATTAAACTTTTAAAACGAAGATAATAAAAATCTATATAGAGCTGCAACAGATCTTTCATTTGATTGAGGTGGAAAAGTAAAGATTGAAAAAATCTTACCTGCAGTTCTATGTAACTAGAGTGACAACTTTCAGTTGGAAACTTATATATCACACAAAAAGGCTTCATCTTACGCAATTCTTAGGTGCTTAATAAGTGTTTTGACTAGAAATAATCATTCAGGAAATCTCCGCTACGAACATGGTATGCAAACTTGGGCAAGCATAAATTACTTTTTTTATCTATGTAAATTCAATTTTTCTAAAACACAAGAGTCAGTCCTCATAGATGAACCTAAAAACAATATTTCCTTTTGTATTTGTTTTCGCTGCAGAGTTTTTAATGCACAAGATTTTTTTTTAAATCATGATTCGAACTTGGGACACGTTTCCGACATAATTTTAAACAATAAAAATAGTTCCAGTGCCCTAGATCAAAGTAAAACCTGAAAGTTTAGTCATAAATGAAAAGCGAGACAAAGTTTACTATATGGAATTTCCCTTTTTTATTTTAATTGGAAGTGTTTGGAAAAGTTATCTGGGACTTAAAGTAACACTTTTCTTGATATTAACCCACAAGCTATCCAAAATAAATGCTTCAAAATGTTGCAAGATAATGTATTGTTTCATGTATGGGCACTTGACTGTATCTGCTTTTGCTGAAACTTAAAATGATGACCATTTTAATTTCAAACTACATCAAAAGAAACTTTTCATTTCACCTCCAGAAGTTTACTTCAGAGTAACATACTAAAAGAATAAAAATACTTGGAATAGTACGAAACCCTCAATGTATAAATATTCAATGTATTTCTACGAAATTTTTAAACTAAAGCACACACATTCTTCATAAGAGTGATAATTTCCCTGAATTATCAGAAAAATGGATCTATAGCGAATCCCTGCATCACGCCTGCAAAAATATATATCCAGTGATGATAAGAAAGACTAATTTAAAATAAAGGTTGGCAGCAATCCAGGAAGGGGTGTGGCTCTACAGTAGGGCTCTGAACTACCTACAGGGCAAGCAAAGAATCATAAGGTGTTTGACACATGCTTACAAAATGTGATTTTTTTTATTCAAAGTCATTAACGATGCATTGAAGGGTTATGAAATACCGGCAGCTATAACTGGATAAATTTTCTCTATATTCCTGGAAACGATATGCTTTATCGTTTCCAAAGCATTTGTCAGATTTAATAAGTCTTTTTGGGATCGATGCTGATGCGTTCGCTGTAGTATATAGATATATTAATCCTCGCGAGGTTAAAGGCACTAGGACTTAATCGCCTGACACAGATTTTACAAAAGTAACATTGAATCCACCCTCTTTACTCAAAATAGTTAGATTTTTCATGGGTAAAATGAAACAATTTGCCTGCGGCGATTATTCTTATTTGTTATTTCATTTCCATTGCAGTTTGTTTTGTGTTTTGAATTATTTAAATTTACCGTCAGCAGGAAGATGCATATTTTTACTTTTTTGCCATTATAGTTATTCCTGTTTTTGTTGATCATATGTTTTACAATTTGCTAATCGTACGTCAGAAGAAAGAGGCATAATTTAACACAGTTGCTGTAAGAGCTATTCCGATTTGTGTTGGTTATAAGTTTTACAGTTTTCTGAACCTTCGACAGCAGAAAAATATATCGAATGTTTATTAAGTTTTGGCCTGATAAAGAAAATCCATTTGAAAAGAGTATTTCAGTTTCAAGAATAATTGTTTAGTTTGATCTTTTTCTCAAAAAGCTTTTTTTCCACAAAATTAATACACTTCTACATTTGCACCACTTGTAGTTCCGTAGACGGTTTTCTAACTTCGTGCCAGACAGTAGCGTAGCAGATTTACCTTTAGGCGATGACATTTTGGTCACACATAACAGTTCTTATATGGATATAAACTATCACATTAAAATTGGTAGTATTGGTTATAACCAAAGGTTCTGGGGGTTGAAATTCAGCCCCAACCCCGACCCCCTAGCAGCGCCTCTGTTAGTTTTTTCTTTCATAGACGTCATTTCCAGATTTCGATGATAGCATCACCTACTTGCCTTTTGCTAAAATTGCATTCATGGAGGAAGTGGGGGGTGAATAGATGAAATAATTTTTAAATATATATGTATACTGCCGTGCTAAGCACAAAAGTCGTATCTGCACTTTTTACAAAATTGAGTTATCGCCACCAGGTGGCTCTTTGTGACGTATTTTACCAAAATACAAAATTATATATATGTTCATTTGAGAATGGGAAATATTTTTAAAAAAATCGAAAAAGTTTCATCTGAATCAAATACATGGTGGCGCAAAACTTTTAAGAGTTTTATCTCAGTTTGAGCTCGACTGCAGACACCACTTTTGCGCTTAGCACGGGAGTATAATTCTTATATAGTTTCTTTTTTTAAATAAATTTTCTTTATCAATGAAAGGATTTTTAAACATTCTGCATAATTTAATTTAGTTGCCAATAGAGTTAGTCCGGTTTTTGTTGATTATGTATTTTACAATTTTCTAAGAAAATATTAACAGAAAGATTGAAAATATAGTCTCACATGCACACATGCATCCCCCCCCCCCTACACACACACACTTACTTAATTTTCTTACCTTCCAAGTCCGAGTATTCCACTGGATCCTCTTTGTAGGCAAAGAAGACGAAGTTTTTCTACTGGATCTGTAGCTCTTGCCAAGCGACGAGTCGCACTTGCTCGCATTAAGTTCTCATTCCTGGTCTGAGCTGACATTGGACGATACATGATGTCAATTATAGAAGAATTACACCAATAAATACATATCTGCAATAACGAAGAGAAACAAAACGTTAATATTTGCGTTGTTTTTAAAGGTTATTTGTTCAGAATGCTGTTTCATATTTGAATCTCTGAATGCAAAAAAAAAAAAAAAAAACTAAGTCCAGAACTTCAAATTGTTCAGGAGAGAGAAAAAACGGCTTAATTCTAGCATTGTCTCTGCTGTCAACGCTCAAATAACAGGCCCCGTATCTTTCGAATTACTAGTAACCTGACTGACGTGAATTTTGTCCTCAACACGCATCTTGTCTCCCACAGCTCGTTTCCATAAAAAACAAATTTTTAAATTTTTGTGTCTGATGTAGTTTTTGCTCTCAATGATTCATTTATGGTATTGATTTCTGCTGGAAACTGTACGGAAAACAAAGTTTCCCACATTAATTATATGCTATATGATGACCCCCAGAAATGGGTGACATTTTTTCCCAAAGTTAATTTTTACGGATACAGAATTAAATGCAACAAAAATAATTTAGTTTCTGTATTTCAATTTAGAGAAAATATAGTACATGATTTGCAAAATAAAAAACTTAATCATAAATACACCAATGTATTTTCAATCGATTAAAGTAATCTGGGCTCGAGTTTACACTAACATCAACTTATTTCAAGTGATGTGGTCTTACTTTTGACTTCTTAAATAATTGAAAGAAATTGCAAAAAAAAAAAAAAATATTTAAAATTTAATTATTGAAAAAGAAGGAAAAAAAACCACCAAACACAATTTTAAAATTTAAAAAATGTATTGAACAAAATTTTACGGTCTTATTTGCTGCTTCTCAAAATTTTGGAAATAAGAAATCTGGTTTAGAGGAAAATGATAATGCTCCATAAAAAGTATGGAGTATTATGAAAATTCGTAATTAGCTCTAAACACTGAAAAGAAAAGTTTCATTACTCTCCAAAACATTATAACTGAAAGGTAAGTGGTAAAATAGTAATGTGCAATAAACACAAAAATTGGCCGAATTTTGAGTTCTACTTGCAAGTGTAAGACTGTCCTCAGGAAACAAAAAAGAAAAAAAAACTGAACATTTTAAGGAAAAAAATGTATATTCGGCTTTTCCAGATGTACTTTATATTAAACTAGCTGACCCGGCGAACTCTGTTCCACTTTAAAAGCAATAAATAAGCAAATTTTTAAACTTATTAAGTTTTTTATTAGTAGATAATGCAAACAAAAATTAAGTACCTGCATTAATCATTCATTTTTTTTCTGTATTTTAGTACATAGGTTGCTCTTCACTTAAGTACCTTGTGATACACAACATTTTTTGTTTTATTATCAGGCGCAAAAACAAACAACGCAGATGGTCTTCCGACCAGTGAACATGCCACATATTATTGACCATATGAAAAACAGTGATGTTCTAGATTCAAACCACAAACTTTTAAGGATTGGCCTTGTGATTTGTTGATGGTCATGACAAATGTAAGACGGATCGGAAATTTAAGTCTTTTAAATTCAAACGGCATATCGATTGGGATCATTGGGATCCTCGGAATGAGCAATTGTTTCTGACAGCTTATCACATAAAAATTTCAAGGGAAGTAACGCGTTTGTATGTAATTTACTTCACAAAAATGTCAAACAACACTCAACGCATCGCTAACTTACAACCTGTTTAATGCGCTCCGGAAACTGCCAGAACGTGTGCTTTATGTCGCTCAACCATGGAGGTGTCAAAAAAAGGCTTAGTAAAAAGGCGAAGTCAATAAGACATTTTTTCTATTTATGTAACTGACACACATAAATTATAGCCTATGTCCGTCTCCTGGCTCTAAGCTACCTACCCACCAATTTTTAGCCATATCGGTACAGCCGTTCTTGAGTTATAAATAGTGTAACTAACACGACTTTCTTTTTATATTATATAGAAGATAGAATAGTAGTGAGAAGAACAACCTCTTTAACTGCAGCCCAGGAGCTATCCCATCAAGCGCTTTCCACCTCTTGGCCTCAGAGGTGTAAAAACTCTTAAATGGCAATCGTTTCTGACAGCTTATCACATATAAATTTCGAGGGAAGTAACACGTTTGTTTATAATTTACTCCACAAAAATGTCAAACAACACTCAACGCATTGCTAACTTACAACCTGTTTACTGCACTCCGGAAGCTGCCAGAACGTGTGCTTTACGTCGCTCAACCATGGAGGTGTCAAAAAAGATTTGGTAAAAAGGCGAAGTCAATAAGACATTTTTTCTATTTATGAAACTGACACACATAAATTATAGCCTATGTCCGTCTCCTGGCTCTAAGCTACCTACCCACCAATTTTTAGCCATATCGGTACAGCCGTTCTTGAGTTATAAATAGTGTAACTAACACGACTTTCTTTTATATATATAGATGAGTATTATAGCTTCAATAGACTTAACCTCCTAAAAATAGTCATTTTCGATGGTTCGGCTTTCGAAAATTTTAAGACAGTTTAAAGTTTTTTTCCCATCCACCCGGTATTTCAAATAATTCGGCAAATAAAAATGTAAAAGAGTTGAACGTTTTAATATTCAATACGTTTGATGCAACATGAATTCTATTACTTCACGTCGAACGTCGTGAAATTTTTTTAAATAATATTGTTTCATCGTGTTTTTTTAACTTTATGTATTTATTTTTACTTCTTCGATAAACGTTTAGTATTGATATTTAATATTATGTTTAGTTTGTTATTTCCATTTTGTCTATGTTTGCCACAGTTAATTCATCATTCAATAATCATATTAACAAATTATTTAACCAGTACATAGATACATGGGCCCCGGCAGGGAGTGCACTGCACATCCCTGGATTTTTGTAAAATATTTTTTTTTTCGAGAAAAATATAAATTTTATATATATTGTTTTAGATTAAAAAAAGTTTTAATGATTTCTTTTAGTAAAAAAAAAAAAAAATAGCGTGTAAAATATACAGTGTAAAAATTGAATGTTGTTTTTACTGTATAATTCAGCAAATTTTATTGTAATAAACTGTGAAATTGCTAATTTTGCAATTTATTACCGTGCATTTTACAATTTTAAACTGGAAACTCTGCTGCTAGTATTAAACTGCTGTTTTTACAATTCAATACAGTTAAATTTTTCGGCAATAAACTGCAAAATTGCTAACTTTACAGTAATAAACTAAAATTATTAGTTTACAGTTTATTACTGTACATTTTACAGTTTTAAATTGGATCATCGACTGCCAGTTTTATAGTTCATTTTCTGCAGTGTATTTTTTTTTTTTGTAATTTTTTTTTCAGTTCTGGTGCACCCCCCTACATAGATATGTACAACATAAAGTGCCTCTAGTACACACGGACTTTCAGCAGTAACGCAATGCTAGGTGGCTCACCGGTAGACACGCACTTCGATTAAAAAGACCAAAGTGATAGTGACTCAACACTGTAAAAAATAGATGTTTTTACAGTATGATGCAGCTAATTTTACAGTAGTTTCACAGTGATAAAATGTAAAATTGCTACTTTCACAGTTTATTACTGTGAATTTTACAGTTTTTAATTGGAACCTCTGCTGCCAGTATCATACTCTTATTTTTACAGTATAATACAGCTAATTTATGGAAATATTGCTAATTTTACAGTAATAAGCTGTAAAATTGCTAGTTTTACAGCGATAAACTGTAAAATAGTTTACCACTGTCAGGGCCGTCATTTCAAGTTACAGGGGGGGGGGGTAGGGGGCAAAGGGTCCAAACACAATGCAATTTCATCGAAAAACATCAAAAGCCACGCCCACTTATATGTAAACACATTGATTTCTCAAAGTCAGGGGGGGCAATTGTTCCCCCTGCCCCCCCCCCTTAAATGATGGGCCTGACTACTGTGTTTTTACAGTTTTAAACCGGAACCTCTGCTGCCAGTATTATACTGTAAAAACAACGGCTTATTCTTTGCAGTGAACGGTTGGTCACGTTCTGGCAAACATGTTAACGTTTTGAATGTTTAGAAATTTCAAATAATTCGACATTCAAAAAATATAAGAGTTGAACATTTTAATTACTAATTTTTTTCGAGATTCGGTAGAATGACAGTTGCTTAAGCTCGTTTTAAAGTTTCATGCATCTAAAGCGATGTATTGTACATTTTTTCAATACCTAGATAGTTGTTGAGCTAGTAATAATGTAGTGTATTTACAACCTGATGTAGTTAATGGTTTTTGAAACTTATAATCATAATCCAAAATCTCGATGTTTTAAAAACTGTGTTATTTCACTCCATAATACCCGTGCTATTTTAACGATATCAAATTGAATTAACACAAGCATGTTGATAAACTTCATTTAAAAGTACAAAACTAGTCTTAAAGTCATCAATGAATTTATGCAGTTATTAATATTTATAAATCATCAGTGATATCCTTAATGGAATCGAAGAGTCTAGAAAAAAAAAACTATATCTCAATGCATTTTCTCATTAATGTACTGGAAACATGAAACACCGTCAGATTCATCGACTTCATTAAATCTAAAATATTGTAAGGTTAAAAACCTTAAATGAGGTCAAAATCTTAAATTCAAGACACATTATCTTGCACAAGTTTGATGATGTCGAGGCCCTCTTCCGCGTCGTGCAACTGAGCTTCCATTCTGCACGCAGTTGGGGACTTCGTCATTTTCGTTCGTTATTTCACTTTTCTTCACATTAATGATCAAGAGGTTGAACTTAGTGTCTAAGGTGTGGTCATTTCCGATGCAAATCAGCACGGAAATTCCGTCCTTTTGTGACGCAAAGGAAGAATGAAAGCCATGTTTGACATCAACCCCTTCCTAGTTTGGGGGGGGGGGGATTTTGCCGCAGCAAGAAGTATAATTTTCAACAATATACAATACAAATACGATAGTGAAGTTTCAATTTAAAACGACAATTCATAAAACTTTTCTTATTTACTTTTTGAGCACATTAAACAATGCCCGTATCAATCCAATTTCGAAAAAATAAATTAACAAATAACTATATGTAAACAAAAGGATAAAACAAATAATGATATTTAATGTAAAATGTTCTTGATTTCGCTACAATAAAGATTCAAAGTTTAAACGTTCAGCCAAACGATCAATAAACTTCAAATTGATGCTAGCATAATAGAAATTGAATTCATATCTGTGCCTTGAAGGTAAGGGGCAATCTGTCCATTTTTTTATAATTCGAGTTCTAAGCAGTATATTACTCAACTTTTATACTTCATTGAAAGACGTTAAGCACAAAGATCAATTCCTTATACACTGGCGGAAAAAAAAATCCCAACACCAAGAAAAAATTGCCGTAGAGTAATGAAATTTGGGTAATGCAATTGTCTAGTTAACATGTTAAATTGATTAAATGCACAAGATCACTGGCTAATTTAAGCTCAAGAAAATGCTGTGCAAATGTGAAATTATGTTAATTTAATAGAGGGTTTAACCTCCAGAATTTTGAAGGCAAGCCTGCAAGCGTGCATGCATTATGTCATACAGGTGCCGAATATCACTTTGTGGTATGAAATTCCATGCTTGTTGCACTTGCTGTGTCAATACTAGGACCGTCATTGCTGACTGTGGATGATGCTCGAGGTGCCATACCATGATATCCCATACGTTATCAATTGGAGACAGACCTGGTGAATTTGCAGGTCATGGTAACATGTCAGCACTCTGTAGAGCACATTGCGTTACAGCAGCGATGTGAGGGCGAGCGTTATCCGGTTGGAAAACGCCCCCTTGAATGCTACTCATGAAGGGCTGTACTACTGGTTAAATTAACAGACTGATGACAAATTTTCAGTCGGTGAGTTTGGGATAACCACAAGAATGCCCCTGCTGTCGTAGGAAATTGCTCCAGAGACCATAACTCCAGGTGTGAGTCCCGTAAGTCTAGGCCGTAGACCGCTTGGATGCAGGCGGTCCCCTGGCCTCCTTCTGACCAATATACAGCCACCAC
>JAXGGA010016005.1:0-27696 GCA_038373865.1 Uloborus plumipes
GTGACAATGCATTTGAGGAAAATTTTTGCTCATTGAAAACAATACTATTTGCGCTGCTTTGTGCAATGTTAACAATAATTTGAATGCGTGATAGAACATAAAAGGGAGATTTCATGAAGATTTTAGTTTCATATGATGGAATGGACTGTACAGTGTACATCTGTTCCTGTTACGTAGAAATGGCGCTCAATAGAGCATATATGCATAGCTTTCCTACTTTGACCTAAGCAGACATTGACTTAAAAGAAAACAATATATGACTTTTTTTTAATTTAGATTTCATAAAACACTTTTAGAGAGTCGAACAAGATTGCCGTAAAGCTTCACATAAAATTGGCTCATTATTACCTAAATTGTTTTTTTAATATACCCATTATTAACATTGATGTGTATAATCGATAAGTTTTTATACTGTTTTCTTAGTTGTAAAAAGATACGAATTTGCAGTAATTCGTATCATTTCATTTCTTTCCAGTGTGGAAATAACTTTTTATGGTTATGGAAAAAAAAGCCTACAAAGTAACTGGAACTAAAAAAAACATATGTTTGAGAAGACGAAAGTCTCTTTAAATTTTACAATTACTGTCAGTTTTAGTTAAAGCATAATCAATCACATGAAACTTTTACTATCCTTCAAGAAAATCATTAAAAATTTAATTAACTATGAGTTTAACTTGCATAATCAATCTTCGAACTCTGTGCCTTCATGCATAAATTATTGATCCTGGAAAGATAATCTAACATAAGTTATTGAAATCAGCACTCAGCTCAGGACTAAAGTTCCCGAAAACTTCCCCTCAAATGCAAATATCTTAAACAAAATTTCCGCACGTACCGCATCATCTTTGTCTTCTTCTTCAACACAACAAATTCCTCAACTCCCAAAAATCGTAAACTGATCGCGAAACTCGTCAACCAAACTCAGTTTCGACATGGTGCTTCATCAGGCCCATCGATTGTATGATGATCGAAAGCAGCAGCACCACTTCTGTCAACGAGATTAAAGCCGTGTGGCTTCAGCGCGGAATTTGATTTGCAACCTTTCCAGGGGATGAATATTTGAACATGCATAGCACGCATCGCGCAGCGGGTTTATTATCGCGGATAAATCCTCCAGTTTAAAGGACAGATCGCTCTCAATCGCTTGGAAATTTCAAAATATACATAAAATTCACTTCTCTCCATGACATTTATTCGAGCATTTGAATCCTCATGAATATCTGAAAGACAGTATGCGTCATTCATGTGCTGCTTAAAAGTCACTGAGTCGTTTTTAGCCTACTTTCCCGTTAAAAATAAAAGAGACGAAAAAAGCATTAAAATTGGCTTAATGCATCTAAAAAATGTCGCCAAGTCCAAAAAATATCGCCAAGTCCAAAAAATATCGCCAAGTAAAAAAAATATCGCCAAGTAAAAAAAGGTCAAAAAGAAACAAAACAATGAAATAGATATCGAAAAATTAAAAATTTGAAAGTAGGGTATTGAGATGGGGAATTTGTGTGTCGGTCTGTCGGTCGGTCTGTCGGTCTGTCGGTCAACCCCTAATAACTTTTGAATGAACATTCCGATTTGGACGAACGTTTTTTTGTTGGAAAGATCTCGGCGAGTACAGCTCATTCCCATATCTGATTTTTCGATTTGAACAATTTTTGGTTCAAGTTTGAACCGTTCAAACAACCTGTCCCGCGATGCTAACTTTTGAATGAACAGTCCGATTTGAACAAACTTTTTTTTGTTCGAAAGATCTTTTCGAGGACACTTCATTCCCGTATCTACATTTTCGATTTGAACAATTTTTGGTTCAACTTTAAACCGTTCAAACAACCTATCCCGCGATTCTAACTTTTGAGTGAACAATCCGATTTGAACAAACTTTTTTTTGTTCGAAAGATCTCGGCAAAGATACTTCATCCCCGTTTTTAAATTTTCGGTTTGAACAATTTTTCGTTCAACATTGAACCGTTCAAACAAGCCCTCACACCTAATAACTTTTGAATGAACAGTCCAATTTAAACAAACTTTCTTTTGTTCAAAAGATCTCGGCAAGGATGCTTCATTACCGTATTTAAATTTTCAATTTGAACATTTTTTTCGTTCAACATTGAACCGTTCAAACAACCTTTCCCCACCTAATAACTTTTAAGTGAACCGTCCGAATTGAATAAACTTTTTTTTGTTCGAAAGATCTCGGAGAGGCTCATTCCTATATTTCACTTTTCAATTTGAACCATTTTTCGTTCAATGATGAACCGTTCAGAAAAAATTTTAACATGAGCGCCTACGGAGAAATTTAAATTGAATGTTGATTCTGAATTTCGAGGCGGATTTCCTTCAAACTAACTTTGTAAGAAAATGTTTTTGATAAATAATGTATTGTAAAGTACTTTTCTGAATAATCTTCTGTGAGGACTCTGATTCCGATTCCGACTCCGCAAACATGGCGGAAATGCAGGCTCAGAAAAAATGACTGACTGGGCAGACGATTTTTTGTTTATTTATTTATTTGTTTTGTTTAATTTATTATTATTATTTTTTTTATCAGACAATTTTTTTTGTCAACAAAAATTTTTCATTCACGAGAGCATTTTATTCCTTATTTATATTTAACAACTGGCAACGGATTAAAAATGAAATTCAAGACATTTTATTAACGAACGACTTTTTTTTTCTTTCTTTGATAAAATGTGTTTTGAAGTTCTTTGTACTTTTATTTTATTTATTTATTTTTTTTTCTTTTGAAAACGATTGTGGAATTTTTCTACGGAAGAACTATAACAGTTACATTCTTTAAAAGGTGCGACAAAACTTTATTGACTCGTTTATTTACTTTTTACGTGTCTATTTTATCTGATGAGAGGGGTATATTTTGCTTTCAGAAATCAGCTTTAAGTGCTATAAAGATATGTTTGACATAATTTTTAGTTTCAGATAATCAAGAGAATATTGATCAGATGCTAATGCCGATGTCGATGTACGGGAAAGTAGGCTCGTTTAGTTCTTGACAGAACTTCTTGTTAATTCATGAATTTTACTTCTGCTTTCAAAATTTTCTGTGAACTGGAACATTTTTAAATATGTGCTAGTTTTTGTTTGGAAATTAGTAAAAGACCATGTACCTCGTGCCAATTCTGCTTGTAAAGCACTGAATACTTTACAGTATTTGTTTGTAAAAAAATAAAATCCTTACATATGACGTTTTTTTTTTTTTTTTGAAATACGTTAATCCCATAAACGTTATAAACGTCGCGTATACGTTAAAATACGTATACACAGCACTCTGTGTGAGGGTCCTGGTAGTCTGATCGGTAAGGCGTCGGACTCGTAACCGGGGGGTCCCGGGTCCCCAGCTGATTAAATATCCACCGTCTTCATTAATGGTGGCAGGGGGACGTTAAAATTTTTCGTGATCCTGAAGTCCTCCAAGTGAAACGATACCTTTGGGGGTGCTGAGCCAGAGGTTTGTCGACCCTAGGTCTGATTCAACAGAACAGAGCACTCTTCAGGGCCCTATCCCGGTTGAACCGTGAGTTGTGGAAGGTACGGGGGACCCCTGAGTGTGAAGTACTCTTTGTGACATTAATTTCAGCATTTGAATTCTCATTGATAGCTAAAAGATCGCATGCTTCAAACCGTTGCTGTTTATGAATTACTTAATCTACTACACTGTAAAAATATATGTTGAAAAATATCTATTAGTTCCTACCTAGTTATGTTGTTTAATGTTACCTTGATTGTTTATGAAAAAACAATCAAGATAACATTCCAAAATTTGATATTTGAAAATGTGAGTGTAAACTACTTTTAAGTACCCATATCTAAAATTTTAGATCGATTGGTTCAGCGGATATAGTCCGATAGGGCTTCGTGCATCAGGCAAGAGAAGTTACTTTTGTACTACTCAACATCGAAAATACTCGGCATAGATACAGTACCTGGGTCATTTTCAAAATTGGGTGTCATTTGAAAATTTGAAATGTGTAAAAAAAAAAAAAACCTATGGATCAAGTATAATTCTGGAAAATAATTAATCAAACATACTTATATTACACTATTTTAATAATTTTCGTACAGTTTCTCTTGAAAAAATTTTCATGTCTGATTTGTCATGTCTGTTACTAAATATGGTAACAGACATGACAAGTAACAGACATGACATTTTATTAAAAAAAAATTATGGGGCAAAAAATTCTACAAAATTATTAAAAATTCTACTTGATTTAGAGTACAATCCCACTAAACTAAATTATCTAGCTGAAATAATTAATTAAAAAAAATATTTTATGCAAGTAATTAAGGTAACAGACATGACATAATAAAAATATACAAACAAATAAAAGACTTCTGCTTCCTTTAAAGAAAACTGAACATTCAAAATGACTGTTGCTATTTCTTGTTTCCATGTGCTTCAGTACTATAGAAGTGTTGTCATTCCAGAATTCAATGCACAAGGTTTAAAAATTGTAAAAATGTGTATGGTAACAGACATGACATTAATTTCTGGACAACTCTTTGATATTAGTTAAAAAATTAAAATTTTCACTTTTATTAAAATTAACTTTATTAAAATGTAATTTAAAGTATGAAGCATGATTACAAAATATGGCAGAGTGGAAAATTTGACTACTAAATTCAAATTCTTGTTGTTCAACTTCAGTCTTTATTTTTTGGACAGCTGTATTTTTCGTTCCTCTTCAACTCATTCCTAAAAAACCCATTTTCTTAACAAAAAATATTATTAAAAATTATAATGCCTGTACTGGAAATTGTCTGCTAATAAACAAACCAAAAAGTAAATTTATTTTAAGTTACTCAAAATTTTTTAAAAAAATATTTTTTTGGCGGACAGCAAATGGCACCGAAAAATGAAAATGACCCACCTATTATATGGAACTGAAACCTGTTTTTAAGCATTTATAAAAATTTAAAAGATGAAATATATGCAGTAAAGAATAGGGGTATTGTTAATTTAATTTTACTTGAATTAAGCAATATTTTTTGTATTGATAGAGATTCATTTTATAAAACAGCTCAACTGAGCCTATAGTTTTTAGATAATCATTATAAATTTAACAGTGAAATAAAAGCAACAGAGAAGAAAAAGTTTATAAAAGATTATTATTATTATTTTTAAAGTCTTCAACCATAAGTCATAAGTGAATGGTTATTGTATTTCAAAAAGTTATTAATTGGAAGGCGTGAAAAGGCAAGTATTATAAAAGCTCTAGTTTTCAGGAAAAAATACAGGAAAAAGTAGAATTTTTTAAAAAAATCTTAGAAAATGTAATTTTAAATGCTAGTTATCATGTTTTTTCCAGCTCATTGAGATGTGCGTCTTTCATATATTGATGAGGATTTCCATACTGGAATGAATGCCATATGGAGAATGGGAAATCGATTTGTGTTACTAACTGAAAAACAGTAATTTACAGTCACTCATAAATGTTCTAGTTTGCAGTGAATTTTGTTCAGAAACAAGTTAATTTTATGAATATTAAAGGAGAAACAAACCTAAGCAAGGACCTATGCAAGTTTTTTAATCTTGTCAGAAACTTTTTCTGTTGACTTTTCTCCAATGTTAAATGGAGTTTAAAACAACCCACAAAAACATAAGTAAATAAATAAAGCAAAATAAAAAGTTTTTGAAGCTAAATTTTGCATAATTTTAATCTGAATCTAACAACATAATGTACGTAAATTTAATCAACTTTATTTTATTTTTTTTGTTTTTTGCATTAAAGTGCTATTAATTTCTCAATTCATAAAATAATATCAAAAAAAAAAAAAAAAATCTGCATGTTTTTCAGATATAAAAATAGTACAACTTCAAAGCACTTGTGCATTGAGGAAACATTTTTAGGCTCGTTCGCAAGGGAGAAGAAGATTCGCAAGGGGAAAATGTTACGTCAAAACTTTAGTTGATTCTTATTCCATTTGAACGAATACAAATCGAGTTAAATTTCTTTTTCCTCATGTTTATGACCGCAACCAAATGTACTTTCAAGAGAATATGTAGAATTTTTGTATTACTCAAATTGCGCAAATTCATCTTGCAGAGAGCTTTTAAGGTTTGGGGGGGGGGGGGGATTAAAAACTTTCATGAATATAGTCTTGTATTAAATTGAAAAATCTAAATGGCAGGAAAATTTGAATTAAGACTTTAAAACTTTGTATGTTTAGCAAAAAAAAAAAAATGATTATTTCATGTTGCGGGCGTGACCCCGCGGTCACATCCGCAACACGTACAAATCATTACTTTTTAAATACCACGAAATGTTTTCGAAAATTGATATTTCATATTCAAATGTATGAAAATTAAAAGCCATTGTTTGCATTTCCCGGAATGAAAAGAAAATACGTTCTTAAATGTGTCTCACCCGTGAAAATAGATCGAGAAATTCACAAGCTAAAACTTAGCAGTGAGCTTGAAATACTTGAATTAGCATTCTTTTTAACGCAATCTATCACGGTCATTTCCATGGAGAAAACGTTAACCGAAAAATGGTAATTCTCTTTTGTAGGCGGTGTTCAACTTTGCTGAATGCAGAAGTAAGAGGAGAATTAAAGAGGGCTGAAATAAAATTAGACCGCCCAAAGTGAGTGATTAATCTGCATAAGTTGCCAATTTATTCAAATTGTCCAGTTCAGAAGTACTGCAATTGTAAAATTTCTTTTGGAACTTCAAGTCTAAGTAGAAAGCTTACTTCGAAAATTTTCTTCTTCTTTTTTTATCTTTTGTGTGTGTATGGGGTGGGGGAAATTAAAGGCCAAATAGGAGATTTTATATTGAATTAATTTTTCAGTATTTTTAACCATAAAAAGCAGCCACTAATTTCCTTAGTTTTTCTTTTACGCTTTTCCGATATAATGAAAGATGTATCTACTTAATTTAACCCACTGACGGTTCTGGACGTCTTATCATTCCCATTTAACACGAAATTCTGGAACTGCCGGACCGCCGGAGGGTTAAAATAGAACTTATTAAACAGAAAAGCACTAATTTTAACTTAGTTCTATTTTATTATAATTTATGTATTTTAAATCTCATATCCTTGATTCATTTAAGTATCATTTCAGATAACTTTTAATATCATTCAATATGTGTCCGTGAAAGATCGAAATTGGAGAATGTTGGTATTCTGCATTAGAATTTTGCCATTTGACAAGATTCGGATTTTCATAGTAATATATAAGCTTCATTAGCTTAAATTTTAAAGAAAATATTTTGATGCACAGAAACCTAATTTGAGATTTCAATTTAAGAAATACGACACGAGTACTTATTTACTATGAAAATGCTTTCCAGTTTACATGTTGAAATTAGGAAATTATAAAGTACATACTACTGAAATTACTGCCATCATTAATAATAATATATTGGGCTTCAAGTGGTTAGTTCCTTTAGCAAGTTCATACATTACATCTTCCATGCTTTCGGTTGTTGCATCTTCATCATCTTGTGCAATTCCTGCAAGATCTAACGCTTTGTCAATCGCCTGACCTTTTAGTTTGCTGAGATTTGTGTTTGATTTATCTGGACTTCGATTTCCTTGTTGAGTATTTGCTGTTTTCTGACTACCTTTAGATGATGATACTGCACCTTGTTGCCTGTTCCTACCAGGTCCTCTGCGATTTTGAGCGCCTGTACCTTGATGTGATGTGCCTCCTCTTCCTGCCGCTGCATTTTTTCCACTAATAGGAATACTTGCTTGCCCTGCAACAACAATAAATTAGTTAG
This sequence comes from Uloborus plumipes, assembly GCA_038373865.1. Lineage (NCBI taxonomy): Eukaryota > Metazoa > Arthropoda > Arachnida > Araneae > Uloboridae > Uloborus > Uloborus plumipes. The sequence goes on from JAXGGA010016005.1 coordinate 7,736, forward strand.
CTACTATACGACAAAGTAAAGTTTGAAAGTGGTAAAAGTGCAAACATGCATCAAGATGCCGGTTATGACACCTAGAGACTGCAGTTTTGTCCTTATTATGGACTTTCAAATCTAAAACTGCGAATCACCAAGTTGGAGGAGGATGTCCTCTCATAAAGAAACTGAGACTACCTTTAAACTGGTAGCTAAACTTTCTTTAGCACGGCAGCGACTGTTCACAAGTAATGGTGATACTTAACTCCTGAAATTAAAGATAACGTTTTTAATCTTCCGCCTTTAAGCCAGGGCACAGGGAAACTGCAAGTATATACCGACAGCCCGTTATGACGTCCAGAGACTGCAGATTCATCCTTTTGTCAAAAAATTATCATGGCGGTAGCAGTTTTTGTTGAAATGCAACTTGCGTCCCAGTGCCGCCGGAACCCTGGCAAATACAGCCCGATGACTGTAATTTTTAATGATTGCTTAAGGAAAAAATAATAAACAAATGCAAAACATAAGACCTTGTAATTTAAGTAGGATCAAATAAGTGTTTACAAAAATTCGAATAGACTAAACAACCGCCGAAGCAACTTAGTTTCAATTTATTTTCAAGTATTGAGGGCCTAATCCACGACAGTGGGAAGGAAGTCAAAAAACTACACAGTCCAATCACATTAATGTGACCACCACGTACTTTTGACGTCGGCGTTAAATAACCAATTACAGGAAGCACGTAGCAGTATATGCAGTTCAGGGCATGCAAAGGGTATCTGAGGGCTTCGGAAAACATTTCGATCATTGCGGTAATGCAAAATCGAAGCGATTTATCCGACGTCCACAAGGGCATTATCATTGGCTTTCGGACTAAGGGTGAAAGCATTTCCGAAACGGCTGAGTTTGTGAACTATTCGCGTGCCATCGTGGTAAAAGTGTACCGTGCATGGCAAAATGAGACTAAAAAATCAGCGACGTGGTAAATCTGATGCACCACGGGCCTTAGATGACAGAGGCAAACGACGGCTGCGGAGATGCGTTCGGACAAATAGACATGCTATCGTTGAGCAACTGACCATTTAGATGTACCAACGGGCTACCAACAATGTCTCCGAAACTAATATTCAGCAAACGTTGCGGCATTTGGGCCTCCGAAGCAGACGCCTGGTTAAAGCACTCATGCTGACTGCTGTCCATCGACGACGAGCCCTGGAATTTTTACTCCAGTACTGTAGCTGGACGTCCACTAATTGGCGACAGGTAGCATTTCTGATGGATCACGTTTTATGCTCCATCGGACAGACGGATGTTGGCTTAGAAGGCGTGAAACCTCTGAAAGAAAACACCCTGCAGCCATTGCTAGAACGGTCCAAACTGGAGGCGGGATCATTATGATCTGGGGAATGATTTCCTGGGGTTCTTTGAGTACACTCGTCATTGTGGAAGGCACAATTTTTCCATACCAGTAAGCATCTGCCCTTGTGGACCACATCCATTCCTGTATAAATACTGTTTTTTCTCAGGATTATGGCATCTACCAGCAGGACAATGCGAAGTGCCATACAGCTGCCAGTGATCATGCGTGGTTCAAAGGGCACTAAGATGAGTTTACCGTTCTCAACCGGTCAGAAAACTCACCTGACTTGAGCTCAATCGAGAATCTGTGGGATCATCTGGATTGGGTTGTTTGCGCCATGGATCCTCACCTGCCTAGTCTAGCGCAGCTGGCCACAGCATTGGAGTCGATATGGCTCAAAATCCCAGTGAACACCTTCAGGAACCTAATTGACTCTCTTCCAGCACGTCTAGCAGCAGTCCGTTCTGAGAAAGGTGGTTATTCTTGCTTTTGAGAGGTGGTCACATTAATGTGACTGGACTATGTATATAGTGCTCATGCGCAAAATTTTCGTCAGCGACTTTTTCAGTGTGACACCAACTGAAAACGAGTTTTGTGTTCAAAATATTTTAGGCCAAAAGTTATACAAAGATGGACAGTACAAATTAATAAGGTTAAGAAATTGTGTGAAATCTCCCGAAAAATACTACATTTACCTTCAACAGTTTTTACACTCACTTTTTATGCACATCAAAAGAACTAAAGATCTATTTAGCTTTTGAAAAAAAAAAGAGATTGGAAACACTAGAATACCAAATGTAATGACGACAAGAATTGAACCGTTCATTTCAAAAACCAGTCAACAGACATTTTTTTTCAAAATTGAGTTATTAGTGCCATGTGATTCTTTAGGAGTAAATACACATTTTAGTACAGACAAAGAAAAAAAAACGGTACTTTTATAGTATGAAGATAACTAGCAAAATTTTAGCTTTAGTGCAAAAACCAGTCAACAGCGTCTGTTATCTGGTTTTTGCACTAAAATAGATTTTTTTGCGGCGCACCTTTGGTGTTACTGGTCTAGCTTGCTCTTGGCTGAGAAAAATTCGTTATCAGCTGGCGGAGTGCCAAGAAGAATGCATTCAAGGTAAAGGACGGATATTTGTCTCCAATTCTTATAGTTAGTGCCCGTTTTTATATTGGTATTCTTTTAAACTAATTAGAATAATGTCAGAAAGTCCGCTGAAGAGCCTGCAGAAAAAAGGAGGCGAGGAGTTACACATGAGGCAAAGTACAGGCGGAACGTTACTCGTACGGCCCGAGTAAAAGGTGAGAGTTATGTCTCATTTACTGGCAAGCAAGTACCTGCCCTTGAAAAACCAAATTTTATAACATGTAATTGCAAAATGAAATGCTATTTAAACATAAATGAACATGTAATAAATGAAACTAGGGGTTATTGCCACAAACTTGAAAACAAAAATTCACAAGATACATACATTCAAACCCTAATAGAAATTAGTGAAGTTATGCGTAGAACGAAAAATCAAAATCATACTGAAGAGAAAACATCAAGTGTGGAAAATTCCGAAAGAGAAGCCTTTAAAAGATATTATTCTTACAAATACAATTTAAAAATCTTTGGGGAATTGAAACATGTTTTCAAAAATGTTTTTATGAAAATTCATGGAATTTCGCACAACAGATTAGGGAGAATATGTCAGTTATTATGTACCAACTTTAGACTTTGACTTATGTACTACTCTAGACTTATGTACTACTCTAGACGACTATACTAAACGTGAGGTAGCTGCAGAGCTAATGGTACATAAAAGGAGGGCTACAAAATTTTATGCTAATTTAAAAGAAGCATCCAAGAATGAGGATAATGAAACTGCAGCCCTATGCTTTGATTACATGAAAAACTTGCCTCTCCCGAATATTCCTGTCTAGGAAATTTTTTATATGAGACAACTATGGGTAAACGTTTTCAGTATTCATGATTTAAAAAGTAGTAAATCAAAAATTTTCCTTTATCATGAAGGAGAAGGTAATAAAAGCCCAAATGAGGTATGTAGTTTTTTACTACACTACATACAAACCGAGATACGTGTAACTGTAAAAAAACTCATCCTTTTTAGTGACGGACCATCAGGCCAAAATAAAAACCATACGGTTGTAAGATTTCTAATGAATCTTTGTGACAAAGGACGTTTTGATGAAATCATTCCCAACTTTCCTGTTCGTGGACATTCATTCTCCCCATGTGACAGAGACTTTGGATCTATAAAAAGAGTCATAACAAGGGTTGATAGAATTTATACTCCAGATGAGTATAGTGAATTTATTTTAAAGGCTAGTAAAACAAGTCGTTTTACCAACCATAGAGTTACACCGAAAGATATTTTTAATTTCAAAACGTGGTGGCCACGGTACTATAAAAAAATAACCCACTCAGATGAAACCTCAGGAAGAGGTATTCCTAAGGATGAAAAAGATATTTTCAAAATATCAACTTATAAGCAGTTCATTTACAATAACAGAAGTCATGGGAGAGTGGTGGTAAAGCCTCATATTGATGGATTCGTTGAGTCTACATTTTCACTTCTAAAAAAACAAAATCTCCCAGAATTGCCTACTGAAAGGGCATATCCTTCAGGAAAGGTGAGAATTTCTTTTTCCTTGATATAAACTTACATCTTATGCTCAATCTTATCAACTCTCGCTTCATATCTTAGTTTAACTTTTTTATTTTGTCGTTGTCATTATAGATTCATATTAATGTAGAGAAAATTCGAGATCTAAACAATCTCAAACAATATCTAATTGGATATGAAAATTTCTACACCAGCATTTTGAATTGGCCAACTACTAATAGTGAAAACATAGTCGAAATGGTTTACGATAACGAATAGCTATCTCTCCAGTAACCAAAATATGACAAAAAATATCTTATATAATACCGTAAAATGGGGTGTATAGGAACAGCGGTGTCAATCGGAACAAAACTTCCCGACCGTACAAAGAAATTCTTCATAAATATACTATTGAGTATTTTTCGCCATGAATTTTTTTTTTAGAAAAGTAAGATCATAGGAAGTAGGAAAAAATTACTTTTGTCAATCTGGCAACGCTACTGGCTTCTAAAGAGGGCTGCACGTTGAATGCTAGAAAACATCACATTTTCATAGACTGCAAAACTTCATATGCAAGAACAAACCTTCTTATATTTAAAAACTATGAGTGGTATGTTTCAATTATACATGTATCTGAACAACAGAATACCACATTAGAATTTACATTTTTTATAAATTGTGTCATAAAAGTGAAGAATTCTGAAAAAGGCCGTAGGAAAAAAATTTGCGGGGTGAATCGGAACACTTAGTTCTGTTGTTCCAATTCAAACTTATTTGAAGGAAACTGTTTGAAAACTCAAGATTATAACCCTAATTCTTCTAATCAAGACAAGGACAAGGATTTATTACTGTTTATCCCTTCTTGTGAGCAACTAGATCTTTGAATGACAAAAGTTGCAGATTTCAAAAGATTTTTTCTCCAGGAGACTTCTTTTTGCTTAAAATAAAAGGGGGAAAGTCACATAGACTTTATGTAGTAAACGTCCAGCACACAGACAGTGATGAATAAGCGAAAAAATCTTTCAGGACAATCCCCGAAACCCTGAAATTTCAAAAAACTAAAGAAAAGGTAGAGTTCATCCCAGGAGATGTTATGAAAAAACTTAAGCCAAGTCACAATTGCTAGTTTTAAGGACAAGTACATATTTGTGGACGACATGAGTGACTTCCATTCATGTTAAATCTTTGTATTTCAATTCAAAAGTATTTCTTAAAATTACTTTTCATTTTTCATAAGTTCAAAATTATTTTGAATTTTCACAAATTATAAACGTTTACTGGTACTGAAATTATACATTTATTTGACAGTAATTATCTGTTCTTATTCTCCCCCATCAATATTACTCATGTTTGTGAGACCTATTACAGATTGAATTGAAAAAAATAAAAATTTTAACAAGTATTCTGATTGACCCCTATCAGCGGGGTGATTCGGAACACCCATAATTTGCTATATATTTTAATAGTAATTGTTCAAAATCTTTTGTCTTTGCTTGGAATATCAAAAGTAAAGCAAGACCGAAGTTTTTATCCAAAAAATAAAATTAAAAAACAATCTTTTAACTGCTTTTTTTACAATCAAAGCTGAAAAGTGTTCCGATTAACCCCATTTTACGGTAATGTAATTAGTAGGTGATGAATAAAAATAAATTGTTTTTCCCTAACATTCTCATTTTATTAGAAGATATTACAAAAATTGAGAGCAAAGCTCTGAAAATACGCGTGAACGATTAGTTTATTGCAAAAAGCAATCAACTACAAAAGTTTTAATAATTTTGTTTTGTACAGAAGATAAGACGTAAGAAAATATTTTTTGTCGGTAAAGTACACTGCGATGCAAAAGTTTAGACAATTGGCAAATATGTGAATAAAAAGAAAACTACTCAACGAAATTCTTTCAAATTTCTACTGCAGGTACACAATATGGTCCCAAATACGTGTACGGAGTTCTTAAAATTTTAACTGGAATCAAATTTTGGATATTACAAAAGACATTTTTTAACATTGTTGCAAAAGTTTAGACAATAGTCATATTTTATGCAAATATCCCTTGAAATGTGATTGGTGGAGGAAAGGTGGGACTTTATTATTCGAATATAAAATGCAGAGATTGCTGAATAAATAATCAAAATCTCAAAAGCTCTGTAGTTCTTGTGTGCAGAAGATGAGAAAGTTTGGAACCCGAAAATTGAAAATGAACCTACTTTATTAATTTTTTGTCTTTTAAATCGGCTCTAGTCTGGTAGTACGTTGTTTTTTACTTTGTGGAGAGCAAATTCAGACAGACATATCGATAATAAAGTCCAAGAAAAATTATATTTCTTAAGGATGAAGGAATTGAAACAACGGCCCGTACTGGCGATTCGCCCCTTAATCCTACAAAACTTCAACTTGGGTCAAAAACAGCACGTGACAGCATAAGTAGATGAACAACTGAATCGGAATGCATTAAAAAAACAAAGAATTGTGCCTGAGCCTTTTCGGACAGAGTTTCCTAAATAAGCCAGATTTTAATGTGAAAAGCAGCATATGTATCATCGTGACTAAAAAATGAATGGTACTTTCTTTGATAAAAATTATTAAAATTGGGATGGTCTAGATGGATTATAATTCTTTTCGTGGGACTTGAGAAATATCCAGTGATCATATGCTGTGCTGCTTTTACCATTAAAATCTGGCTTATTTGGGACACTCTGTCCAAAAATGCTAAAGCACAATTCTTTGTTTTTTTTATGCATTTCGATTCAGTTGTTCATCTACTTATTCTGTCACGTGCTGTTCTTGACCCAAGTTGAAGTTTTGTAGGATTGAGGGGTAAATCGTCAGTTCGAGCCATTTTTTCAATTCCTTCATCTTTAAGAAATATAATTTTTCTTGGTCTTTTGATCGATACGCATGTCTGAATTTGCTCTCCACAAAGTAAAAAACAACGTACTACCATACTAGAGCCGATTTAAAAGACAAAAAATTAATAAAGTAGGTTCATTTTCAAAGTACGGCTTCCAAACTTTCTCACCTTCTTTACACGAGAACTACAGAGCTTTTGAGATCTTGGTTATTTATTTAGCAATCTCTGCACTTTATAATTGAATAATTAAGTCCCGCCTTTCCTCCACCAATCACATTTCAAGGGATATTTGCATAAAATATGACTACTGTCTAAACTTTTGCAACAATGTTAAAAAATGTCTTTTGTAATATCCAAAATTTGATTCCAGTTAAAATTTTAAGAACTCCATACACGTATTTGGGACCATATTGTGTACCTGCAGTAGAAATTTAAAAGAATTTCGTTGAGTAGTTTTCTTTTTATTCACATATTTGCCAATTGTCTAAACTTTTGCATCGCAGTGTATCCAAATGAGGTCTACTTTAAGCCTAAAAAAATCAACACCTAAATAAAAAGCAGTAGGTTGTTAAACAGTTTTTTTCGTTTTTCTCAAAACAACAAATTTGTCTGTCGACTGGTTTTTGAAATAAACGGTTCAATTCATCAATTCACTGTAAAATAATGTGTAAAGTTACCATTGTTAATGGGTGTAACGTTACACAACCTCTGGGGTAAGCTGTTTTGATTTTAAGAAAACTAATTGTTGGAGGAAAGTTTCATGAATCCTGTGCCAAAATCCCCTCAAGCATTAAAATTACTGGGGGTATAATTCAAAGAGCATGCGCTCAGACAAACATTGGCGCAGAGCTCTTGAAGTCTACGAAGGTAAACAAGATGTGCCTTAACCAGCCGATTGGTTAAATTCACAGTGAATGCTATTGTGTTTTCGGAGTAAGGTTACACAAAAAATTTTACAGTATTACATTTTGTTACTTATACACTGCGATGCAAAAGTTTAGACAAAATGCAAATATGTGAATAAAAAGAAAACTATTCAACGAAATGCTTTCAAATTTCTACTGCAAGTACACAATATGGTCCCAAATACGTGTCTGGAGATATTATAACTATAACTGGAATCAAATTTTGGATATTACAAAAGATATTTTTTTACATTGGTGCAAAAGTTTAGACAATAGTCAGATTTTATGCAAATATCCCTTGAAATGTGATTGGTGGAGGAAATGCGAGACTGTATTATTCATTTATAAAGTGAAGAGATTGCTGAATAAATAATCAAAATCTCAAAAGCTCTTTAGTTCTCGTGTAAAGAAGATGAGAAAGTTTGGAAGCCGAAATTTGAAAATGAACCTGCTTTATTAATTTTTCGTCTTTTAAATCGGCTCTAGTATGGTAGTACATTGTTTTTTACTTTGTGGAGAACAAATTCAGACATGCGTATCGATCAAAAAGTCCAAGAAAAATTATATTTCTTAAGGATGAAGGAATTAAAAAAACGGCTCAGACTGACGATTCGCCCCTTAATCCTACAAAACTTCAACTTGGGTCAAAAACAGCACGTGACAGCATAAGTAGATGAACAACTGAATCGGAATGCATAAAAAAAAACAAAGAATTGTGCATGAGCCTTTTTAGACAGAGTGTCCCAAATAAGCCAGATTTTATTGGTAAAAGCAGCACAGCATATGATGATTGGATATTTCTCAAGTCCAGCGAAAAGAACTATAATCCATCTAGGCCATCCCAATTTTAATAATTTCTATCAAAGAAAGTACCATTCATTTTTTAGTCACGATGATACATATGCTGCTTTTCACATTAAAATCTGGCTTATTTGGGACACTCTGTCCGAAAAGGCTCAGGCACAATTCTTTGGTTTTTTTATGCATTCCGATTCAGTTGTTCATCTACTTATGCTGCCACGTGCTGTTTTTGACCCAAGTTAAAGTTTTGTAGGATTAAGGGGCGAATCGTCAGTCTGAGCCGTTTTTTCAATTCCTTCATCCTTAAGAAATATAATTTTTCTTGGACTTTTTGATCGATACGCATGTCTGAATTTGTTCTCCACAAAGTAAAAAACAATGTACTACCATACTAGAGCCGATTTAAAAAAACGAAAAATTAATAAAGCAGGTTCATTTTCAAATTTTGGCTTCCAAACTTTCTCATCTTCTTTACGCGAGAACTAAAGAGCTTTTGAGATTTTGATTATTTATTCAGCAATCTCTGCACTTCATAAATGAATAATACAGTCCCGCATTTCCTCCACCAATCACATTTCAAGGGATATTTGCATAAAATCTGACTATTGTCTAAACTTTTGCAACAATGTAAAAAAATGTCTCTTGTAGTATCCAAAATTTGATTCCAGTTATAGTTATAATAACTCCAGACACGTATATGGGACCATATTGTGTACCTGCAGTAGAAATTTGAAACAATTTCGTTGAATAGTTTTCTTTTTATTTACATATTTGCATTTTGTCTAAACTTTTGCATCGCAGTGTATTAGTTCATCAGCATCAACCGGGAATTACGACCAGTTTGATCTATATATATAAAAATGAATGTTGGTGTGTGTGTGTGTGTGTGTGTGTGTGTTCCCTAAGATCTCAGAAACTACCAGGGAGATTTGGCAGAAATTTTCACCGTTTGTTCTTTTTGGTACTGGGAAGGTTTAGAGACCAGTTTCAACAAAATCCGATGGGTAGTTATTTTTTTATTTCAATTTTAGACCCGATTCTGTCTTTGTATTTTCAATTTAAAACTCCATTTTCGAAGGCTTTCATCAATCCATTCGCGTATTTAGTGTATCAACTCAACTATCTGGCAGATAGTTGGAATTGCTTGCTACCGTAAATTTGGCTATCTTTTGAATCGCGCCAAGAGCCCTCAATAATGGAAGTTTTCCCAATAACTATCTCAAGTATAAAGGATAAAAAAGGTATTTGATAAACAGATTAATCTTTTTTTTTTTTTAATTTTCCCAATAACTATCTCAAGTATAAAGGATAAAAAAGATTAACAGTTTATTTTTTTTTTTAAACAAATGAGATTCAGTTTCATATTTCGGAACTCCTTTAGATTTGTAGAGGCTTAGATGTCATGCATTATTTTCCAGACGAACACTATTTTGTTCTTTATACCTATTGCTGTTTTCAATCAAAGTATGTTACTATATTTTCTCGCCAAACATCCAATCAATAGTTCGTTTTCATGGCCATACTATTTGCTATGATGTACCGCAATGTTGGAAATTATTTTAACGACTTACGGAATGACGTACATTTAGCGCCAAATATAATATTCAAATTGATTTCAGACTGCCAAAAAGTAATCAGTTTCATAGAGAATACCTCAGCATTTGGTGACAATTTCTCTTACACAAAAGTGATAAACGTAAGTTTCTTTATTTATGGAAGGGATAGGGGTTCAGAATTATACAAGGTATCCCAAATTAGCTACCAAATTGGCGACTTTTTAAATAGCGCCAAGAACCTTCAATAATTGAAATTTTCCAGGGCGCATTGCTACGCAACTATTTTTGTTTTCCAGAGTAGAAAAAAATATTTGTGAATGATAAATACCCGATTAAATATGTTTCCTTCTCAGACAAACATATTATTGTATGACAGTACTCAAATGCTACCACATTTTTTGAGGTGTTTGCTTTTTCATGTCCGTAATAAGTCATTAACCGCAATATTAAAAATTATTAACGACGAACGGAATGGTGAAAATTGAGCACCAAATAGGTCATTGAAATTGTATTCATCCTTGCGAATAATATATCTCCCCAAAAACAACAGTGTTGTAAAAAAATCCCCCGCCAAGAAAACCTTAATTACTTAGCCTTAAAAAGTTATGATATCGAGTTTTCCCGCCCAGTTTGTGCCAAACTACAACTAACCTGTATGTATAGTTCTTTTAAATTGTTTTCAGTCCTGCCAGGCGGGAAGCTTTGTCTTGTGAGGTGGTTGCTTAATGAGTAAAAACTTCCCGCCTGGCAGGACTGAAAACAATTTAAAAGAACTATACATACAGGTTAGTTGTAGTTTGGCACAAACTTGGCGGGAAAACTCGATATCATAACTTTTTAAGGCTGAGTATTTAAGGTTTTCTTGGCGGGGGATTTTTTTACAACACTGTTGTTTTTGGGGAGATATCACATGTTTTTGCATTAATATTATTTCTTTGCCTGTTTTTTTTTTCTCTTCAAAATTTACTTTGCATGTTTTTTTTTCCTTCAACATTTTTCTTGGCGGTCCGACATATGTGGTTTTCTTGGCGGCATGCATTTGGTGCAAAAGTTCAAGGATCTTCTTCAGTCTAGGATAAATTTGAAATCAATCACAATGTACCACCCGAACCGACGCAAAACAAAGCTAGTTGCTAACAATACTACGATTAAATTAAAAGTTAAAAAAAAAACCCAACCCTTACTGCCGATCTCATATTAAAATGAACTAAATTGAAGATCCCTTTTAAAAGCCTTATGCAATAAAATCAATTACAAATATTTTATTTGTTAACAAATAGAAACTGGCAACAGATGAAATTATAAATCATTGAGTTTTCTTTCCTCGTGGCCCAACAATGAAAACATAAATGCTCAGATGTTGAACAGAGCTAGTAGATAGAAATCGGACCAATTTTAAGCATTAATAACTCCGGGGTGCGATGACCCCGGGGGGTAAATTTTGGGAAAATGTCCTCAATGTCTCATCGAGAATATTCATACCAAAAATCAACACTAAAGACCCCCGGGAGAAAAGATACGGAAAATAAAAACGAGGGGGGAGGGGTGGGGGTCGAAAAACCCCCTATGCCGAGCTTTGGGACAAAATAAATGTGGGTGCAAAAGCAGAGCTCAATCCGAGTTACCGTTTAGTCTGGACCCCTGTCAAACAATTTTTAAAAAGTGCGAAAAATAGCGATTTTATAACATATATCACCCCTCCCCCTGAGGGTCCTGGATGTTTTGCTTTAGAATGTGCCGTCAGGGGCCGCTGGAGATTGAGTATACCAAAAATGAACTCTAAGGATCTTTATGGGGTTGAGATACAGAGGGGTGAAAACCCCGGTTTGGTTACTCGCGTAAACAGTCCTAGTCGCTCTTTTACATTTTTATTGGCGACGGAAATTTCTTGGCGGCTTGTATTTGGTTTTCTTGGCGGGGCGGGACGCTCCCGCGTCCCGTGATTCATGCTTGCTCAAATTGTGCCACACGTGCAATATTTATGGAACTCATTTTTTCGCATTAGATATGTTGTTACTTAATTTTCAAACGGTTGTGCGTATGGACGAGTATTTCCCGATAGCTTATGCCATCAAATTACTAAAGTACAACCATTCCTCCATGCTTTTTTTTTCTTATTCAAAAGGATGTGTTACTTTTCTGTTTTAAGAAGTTTCTTCAAGTAGTGTCAAGTTTAAATATCATTTGCATCTTTAGATTGCAAAATTTCAACAAGTCCGCCATTGTTGTTAAGTTTAATTTAGCCTTCTAAGTGACTTTATTAACTTTTTAAGAAGTGGACATCTGTGTTTTCCAACTCTACAGAATAGTTTTATAGTTTTAAAGGAAAATGAACTTTTTTTATTGAATAGACTTTCTGAAAATTGAATAACTTTATCAGAAGATAACTTTGCTTGATTTAGAATTTTTAAAATCTTTCATGCCTATTTTCAACAACGCTTTATGGATTTTTACATCTAAAACACCATGTGGAGACGAAATATACATCTAGGCAGAACAACGTCTGCCGGGTTCTGCTAGTAATTTCATATAATTCATATTGACGTTCTTTATCATCAACATCGTCAAGAACGAGGTTAAAAACTTAATCCTGCTTTCTAGGGAAACCGCCGTTTTCAGATTCTGCGATCTCTTTGGCTTCCAGTAAAGAAGCTTTAGGTAGTCTCGCCCGTGTCATATGTTGGACATTTTTCGAATCAGTGCAATCTCGGTCTTTGAGATTTTTATGAACAAGAACCTATGATGTTCTTAATTTTTTAGTATTGCGAAGCTCTTGAAAATCTTACCTGATGTTTTCCTCGAAGCAGGACGCATGCCAATGATTTTTTCAGGAGTAGAACCATCATCAGCATCATCTCTCCAATGTGGAGGTGGTGGCTGGAATTCAGAACGTCGGCCTTCCGCATACCAATAGTCCCCAGCTGCAAAAGCATCCCGTAAGTGCCATACTTTTAATCATATACAAACATTCCTAGAAAGATCTTAACCTTTCTAAATATTAATGAAAAAAACTAATTGGTGCAATGAAGTGAGCTGAGCTGCGGAAAAATGATAAACTCAGGCAGTTTTTTTTTTCTTCTGGTGTTAATTGTCTGTAGTAGAGGGCGCTAGTTACTAGCCAATGGAGCTGAGAAAAGAAAAGAGAGACTGCATAGAAGAAAGCGCTGCGTATATTAAGGTAAGTTAGCCGAAACGAAATCTCCGACATTCTTAAAGGACATTTTTACCTCATGTAGCATAATGATTTATCAAATGAAAAGAAGAGTCGAGATTTTGAAAAAATGTTTTCGCACAGTAATCGGGGATTTTTCTTTCGGGCAACCACAACACTTTGCGTTTTCCCCTGTGCCATAGCCAGTTTCTTTTCCAGCGTAATTGGTCAGCAACTAGCATCTTCTACTTCATCCAATATTAACACCAGGAAAACTTACAAAGTTCTGCATTTTTTTGTAGTAAGATGCGTTTCATTTAATTTGCTAGTAATTTCGGTATTAATGCTTAGAACGGTAAAGATCTTTCTCGAGCACCGCGTTTAATTATTATACAAAAATCGAACAAAGACGGCTTGAACCTCATAATACCTCATTTAAAAAGAGATAAATTGAAACATTCTTCTCTAAAACTCACTTTTCAACGGACTTCAACAAAAGAGAAGGTTATACAATTCGTCGGAGAATTTTTTTTTTTTTTTTTTTGTATGTTATAAGATTACTCGAAGACGCCTGGACTGATTTCAAAAATTCTTTTTTTGTTCGAAAGGGTTTCTTTTCTGATTGGTTTCATCATCTCGTGATCCGGGTTTGATAACGGAAACCTGCAGAAATCGTTCGAAATACAAATCGGAATCACAGTAATCGTAATAATGACAATTTTGAATGAAAGGTTTCTCTGGATTTCATAATGAAATTCATCTCTATAGTCTTTTTGAAATTTTTACTAATTTATATGATTACTCGGAGACGCATTAACCGATTAAAAAATTCCGTTACCGAAAGATTCGTCATTTTTCAGGCTTCATTAGTTTTAATTGACGTAAGGTTTGATAATGGGATTCTGAAGATATTGAGAAAAATCTTCACATTTTTGCTCAAATTTAAAGCGATTTGTCCGAAATGATTAAATACGATATTACACCGAAATGATTAATACACGATACGAACAAAAAAATGAGAAATCCTTTGCATGCATGTGACCTTTATTATGGCATAACTGTGCCCCGCGGTACCCCCCCCCCCCCCACGTTTATAAGACAACAATCTTTAAAAAACTATTTTAATTACATCACGCTATGATATGTATGTAATAAATATATAGTAAAATATTACACAGGGAAGCGCAAAAATAAAAGAACCTTTGGAAAACAATTCGTAAGACGCCCAGTCTTACAAAATGTTCAAGTTTTGTTAATATTGTGTTCAGAGGTAGCCCGTGCAACGCCGGGCCACGCAGCTAGTTTACTTAAGAAAATTAGGTGAAGTTTCGTAATGGAGACATTACCTTATTCCTGAAGTACATTTACACTAAAAAGAATAAAATAAAAATATTTTTGAAAAAAAAAATTGAACCGACTTCAGAACTTCACTCGGCAAGTGCTCTAAAAAGTAAAAAAAAAAAATTATTCTTTGAACACCCATTGATGCTACATTTAAACATCAGTTTTGAAGTCGGCGCAAAAACTATAGATAAAATGAAGTTCAACTCTATTTTACCAGATATTTTTCAGAGAAACCATTGAAAATTAAAAGTTGAATATTTGCACCATTACATAATATATATGTGGTTGTATTGTTAATGTAGTGTATGAGAATCCGATTAAAGAACCTGCATTCATTGAAATTTATATTTATAAATGATTATAGTTTCGTATGATTCTATTTAGTGTTTTTGCGCCGACTTCAAAACTGATGTTTAAATGTAGTATCAATGGGTGTTCAAAGAATACATTTTTTTTTTAAACTTTTTCGAGCACTTGCCGAGTGAAGTTCTGAAGTCGGTTCAATTTTTTTTTTTCAAAAATATTTTTATCTGGATACAACAGTACAAGTTGCACGAAATATGAGGGAAAAAAATGAAAATTAATTTTTCAGCCGTAATATTGTGTTTCTGAAAAATGTTAAAAACTTCATTTTATAAATAATCCTGGTGGATTTTAAAAAAATAATATTAGTTATTCCGGAATTTAGTGCTAAAAAATACCTTAAAATTGACAAAAAACACATAAAAAACACCATCATTGGGTTTTAGTGTTCATAATAAATGAAACATCGTATTAAGAGTAACAAGTGTTTTCTCCCTTACATTAGTACTATGCTGGCAATGAAACGTGTTTTACAGAATTCATTTGCTTCGTTTTGGAAATTCAAGACTCCGAGCAGTATACAATATATCTCTCCAAATTGGATAATTGCCAGCTTTGGTAAGAAACACTTTATTTGAGGGGGGGGGGAGAAAACTGTCAAGAAAAAATCTGAATGAATATGCGCAATTTTCAGCTTTTTTCTTTTCTTTTTTTTTCTTTTTTGACAGAGAGAGAGATGTAGAATATATTAGATAGCGCGTCCGCCGAAACTGAAATACGTAAGAACCAAGGGAATGCTTCAGTTGGGAAAATCCCCCAGAAATAATCATCTTAATATTACCACCTGGCTGTGAAATAAGGTTACAACATTTTAGCAAACTATTTCAGTTTTCGAGATTTCTTTTTCTAGTAAGTTTATTGCGCCGAAGGCATTAGCCTGACAATTACTCTGGTATAAAGCAGTGAGAAACCGCCCCTAAGCAAGGGCTAAGGCAGGAACATGCAATACACCGCCAACTCGTTTATTTCGATCCATGGACTGCAATTTCGTGCATATTATGCACTCATCAGCATGGAATGCGAAAGTAAACGAGTTGGAGGCAAAAATCCTCTTATAGAGCAGAGAGAACCGAAAAAACTGGTAGCTAATGTGTTTATACCCGAGCTCTGACTTAAAATTTACGAGTTGTACCGTTCCCATATGTGCGGTCGCTCGCTGGTATTCTAATTTCACGTTAGCAACCAGTTTTTTCGGCTCTCTTTGCTCTATAAGAGGATTTTTGCCTCCAACTCGTTTACTTTCGTATTCCATGCTGATGAGTGCATAGTAAGCACGAAACTGCAGTCCATGGATCGAAAAAAACGAGTTGGCGGTGTATTGCAAATTACTCTGGTGCTTGTATGCATTACTAGCGAAATGCATGCTTTATTATTAGTTCTTAAGTTTTTTGCCATTAATATACGTTAATACATCGAGCATATCGTCGCCTCTGAGAAGCAGGAAGATCTTTTATCCAAAAAGTAACAGTAAGATATCCTCTAAAGGTGCGTTTCTGAAAAAACTGATAGAGTTTTGAAGGCTAAACATAAATATGCTCACATGATTCGCTTTTTACTTCCTTTTACGTAGTAAAGGAAGTATTGTGATCGCGAAAAAAATTTCACTCAAATTTGGGTCTAAATTTTGACTTTGTTCACCCCCGAATGAATGTCGTGTAGTTTTTTCGACCTATAAGCAGGTGCAGATGTACCCAACAACATACAAACAGCCGAAAAATCAATTTCGACCATCCCCGAGTAAATTACGACGAGTTTTCTCGTGACGTCTGTATGTACGTCTGTATGTGCGTTGTATGTACGTATGTGCGTCGCATAACTCAAAAACTGCATGCCGTAGAAGCTTTTGGTTTGGTATGTAGGCTTTGAGGGGGTCTAGTTGTGCACCTCCCCTTGTGGTTGCATTTGAATAGTCCCAAGGGGGACTTTTGTCTTTTTTTTTTTGGGTAAATCAATGTTAATTTCAATGCAGATTAAGTGATATGATTTGGCGCCACCGCTTGGCGACAAATTTGGCGAAAAAATGATGTTTTTGAATTTGGATTCAATTTGGCGCTCTTGGCGATATTTTATGGAAAATTCACTGAATTATGTTAATATCGGTGATACTTAGAAAATGAAACATAAAGGATATAGCATTTGAATGTGAAAATTAATGAAATAGTATTTTAATTTATTTTTTTTATTTGCAGCAAAAAGATACTTCTCGTTTTAGTCCCATTTTATGCAATTGCAAAATAATAAAATATGCAAAAGAAAGTAAAAACAAAACGAAGGGGAAAAGAGAAGAAAATAAAAACGTGACCTCTGGTTCGTTCAAATATTAAATTTATGTATAGTGCGTAAATCATATGTGTATAAGTTTTTACAATACTTATTTCACTATATATTGCGCAATATTAAGTTCTACTTACTTATGACTTTCCGTCCGTATAGTGATGGGTCACATCTACAATAAATGCTTTTATGGACCGAAGTGCAGGAGCTCAGAAAGCAGTACATGAGCCAACACTTTCTACTGTATTCCGTACACTGCTCACCGGTATACGAAGGAACACATTGGCACCGCTGTAAAATATTTTACACATTGATCTTTAATGTTTTGCGGCATGTTTAGGCAAAATGTCACAAATGATTAACTGAGTCGTTTAGAATCAAAGCCCGCTAAGCCCATTTTATAGAGAAAAATAATTTTATTTCAAAAATATAAGTTTAAAAGCTTATTTAACAATGTCGTAAAGGCAATAAATCAAAAACCACTAGATCTCAATTAGAAAAGTGAAGATAAAGTAAAGGTTTTAAATCAAAACCTCCTTATATCCATAGTTACGTATTCGGAACTATGAATTTTGAGAAATGGACTTAACTGATTTTGATCACATGTAATGAAAGCTATTCATACTAAGCTGTATACTGCCTATTTCTTCTCTCAGATTTTTAACTTAAATTTTATTGTATGCTTTAGAATTAATCAACATGTAAAGATATAATTAAATCAACTGACATTTTTGACTATTGTCATCAAAAAATCATATTTATTTTATTTAATACTTTTTAGTGCTAATCAAGCTCACAGAAATAATCTTCAATAATAAGATTTAAAAAACAACTCGCGTCACATTGTTTCTTAATGAAAAAGTCGCCCTTACGAAATGTACATTCAGCCTTTATCACTACAGATAGGAGAATAATCTATCGGAGACAAATCGTCATTGCACCAAAATCTCTGAGATTATGACGACACAGATTTTACTGAAATCTAAACTACCATTCATACACATACAAAGTACAGAGAGAGCTAATAACTATTGCAATCCCATGATCAGAAAATTACCGAGATAGATGACTTTGAAAACCCAATTAGAGCCGAAACTTGTCTCCAAAACATGTATTGAATTGGAGGAGCTCAATAGAGGATGAATGATCTTATCTGTCTCTCAGAACCAGAACGACGTAAGTCCAAAAATGAAAATTTTCACTTTTTGCTACATTGTATGTAGAGTCTTATTCCGCATCGGTTCATAAAAACGTTATTCTATGGCAGGAATTCAAGTGAAACAGGCGATCGCAAATTACAATCGCTACTGGAAATGAATTACATTAGAACGTTTCTTGATAAAAACATCGTGACGTCAGCGTGACGTTTGCCTATGAAAAACGAGCTAGATAAAACGTCACAGCCTACTTGACGAATAAGAGGAGATCGCTGACTGCTTGTGAGCTCTTATTGGCTCCACCCGTAGTGACGTCAGTGCCAAGTTAAGTTGATGATAATGTAATTCATTTCCAGTAGCGATTGCAGTTCGAAGCGATTGCAGTTCGAAGCGATTGCAATGGTGTTTCACTTGAATTCCAGCCTATAAAGGAATTCCTTCACAAAAATTTTAGCAGCATTGAAAGAGCACGAGTCCCATCCTTAGCATGCATCCGACAATCGTTTTTGCCCTCTACTGAAAAATCACGAAAATGGACTTATTCTGGACGTCTGGTTCTGAGGTACAGTTACAGTTATTCTTGTCTTACTTGTGCGATTGCTCTCTCTCGTGCATTGTACGTTGTTCATTGACTCAGCAATGCACGCGAGTAAGTTCATGCACTGTAAAAAATTAATGTTGTTGTTTTTACAGTATAATACAGTTAATTTTATAGTTATAAACTGTAAAAATTGCTAATTTTACAGTTTATTACCGTGCATTTTACAGTTTAAAACTGGAACTTCTGCTGCCAGTATTATACTGTTGTTTTTACAGTATAATACAGCTAAGTTTTACGGCAATAAACTGTTGTGGTGTACTGCTATGAACTTTAATTTTCATACCATTTAACATTTAATTTGCATAATGTTTAGTGAAACAACTACCAACACTACCAAGTGAGTGGCAACGGCAGTTAGGCAGCCGAGAAAAGGCGCGCAGTTTGTTATCTTATCCCATCTTATCTTACGTTACAGACTGTAACGGCTGCGACAAGATGCCCTTTTTTAACTTTTAAATTCATTTTCATTTTTTACATGCGTTAATAAATGTTTTTAAGTTATTCACTGTACGTCAGTTGTAATGTACCTTCACGAGGCAGCATGCCGCTGCATTGTTGACCCTCTAAATAGGTGACTTCTACACTATAAAATTTCTAACTTTACAGTAAAAAACTGGAAAATTGCTAGTTTTACAATTTATTACTGTGCATTTTACAGGTTTAACTTGGAACCTGGACTGCCAGTATTATACTGTAAAAACCACAGATCATTTTTCCAGTGTACGTAATGGAGTGACATTTTTGATGAAAAACAGAAGTTTAAGTAATTACAGTGAAGTTATTTTCATACTGACGTTTCTTTCTCTGCGTTTCATCTGTTACTGCTAAATACGAAGATCAAAATAGAAAGAATAATTTCTATTGTTTATTTTTCAGTTTTCAGACTTTCTTTTTTTTATGCTGTATGGAATGACATTTTGGCCCACCAAACTTTTGGATTTACCAAAAAACTATACGGAAGTGTAATAATAAAAATAATTAGTTAATAACAGTACAACTACAGTGAATACTGC
>JAXGGA010016006.1:0-27692 GCA_038373865.1 Uloborus plumipes
TACGAAATGGTTTTGATCAAACAATGACATAAATAGCATTCTAGCTGAGATCAAAGCTCATTTATAAGTTTAGAGAAAAAGCATAACAACCATTGTTCTTTAATGCCTGACGCTGTGTACTTAAGTGCCCTGAATGGTTCTCGAACCTAAGGAAAGCAAGCTTTAGAAAATGCAAGACTTAGAAACGAACCGTTTTATACGACTTTTATTTATAGTAGATGTCTGAATAACAAAGTAGGAACATTTATGTATCACAATATTCCCATAAATATTGAGAATTATATTACGTACATATTTCTTTCCACTAAACCATGAGACCAGGGTAGTATGTAATTCTGGATCTGTGTAAGCAATATCTGCAGAATAATGAATTTATTCTTGACCACCCATGCAATTACAATTGAAACATCCAGTTTTAGCTGCTGCAAAGGTATAAATGTTCTTTTACAACATCTTGCAATTTTTAAATTTAATGTACAGCTTCGTGGTGATTTTATAGCATAAGCAGAATAGTTTTGAATCGGTAGCTGTACATATGACATGCAAAATGTACTAGCAAATTTCATCTTTAAAATATGGTGAATGCCTGTACACGAGGAGTGCTGACCACCACTAAAGCAAAAATTGATGACAAAATCATTTGACAACTGTAGTTAACCATTAAATTTCAAGATTAGAGCATGCCGTCGTATAAAATAAGTAAATAAAAACCACCTGCCACATACAAGAAGGAAAACACTAAACTTAATTGTGTTTCATTTATTTAAATATTTACTAAATGTTCTAATTATATTTATTGAACCTCTGACGAGAAAACCAGTTTCAATAAAATATTTTCATACAGATATCCCACAATATATATGTTGAACAACAATAGTGTGAATAGGAATAAAACTGAGAAATATGAGTAGGTCTATAAGTACAAAAAGTCCATGTTAAAAAGAATATATGAACGGGTACTTAAGTAAGAAAACAAAGTTTTGTCATCTCCTATTCCTTCACATCAGTCTTTTAGATTCTAATTCTATGAGTACCAGTCTAACATTTTTCTTTCTCGACAGGTGGAAAAAAAAGTAAGAATGCGCACAGAAAGCTGAACATGAAAAGAAGTACATCAAAGCGAAGTGTATTCTTTCGGACCAATACTTCAGAGAAATATCCGTAAAAGAAATGAAACGGCAAGGATATTTAACTAAAAAAAGTCGTTTTTGCATAAAATGCTCAACCTTTCTTTTTTCTTAGGTAGAGCACAGATTTGGGAATAATAGGAAAATGAAATATGCATTTTTAAAGCATTAAAATTTTTAGGAATAAATCGACATATTAATCGGTGTTGATGTCAATTTTTACTATTACCCTATCAGAGAGAAATATGATTCTAACGTGTAAGTTGCCTGAGGGTAGCATAAAGGCCCTAGTCGCATGATGGTCACTGTAAAGTCATCAGCAAGTTAGAGCAACTTAAGATAGTCCGCTGCTAAGTCACACAGCAACTGCTCCATGATGAGACAAGGTGACACGTCAGAAACCGATTGCTACAGTGATGTCGGAGAGAAGTCTCATGAAATAAGTCACAAATGTGTCACAGTGTCTCTGTTTCTTTTCGCCTGTGACTATTGGAGCTGTTAGTGAGCTCATTATTGCTGTGATGTGATACGTGATGTGTCATTAGGATAGCAACAAAAAAAAAAGCCTTTATAAAGATTGCAATTAGCAATTCTTCTTCAACTTCCCTTTGTGGCTATACTTAGCTTATGGGGAATGTGGGAACGCGGGCAAAGTGAAATAGCTAAGATAAGCGACTAATTTCCAGCAAGAGCAAATTTGAAATTTATTATGAATGCTGCAGTTCACAGAGTATGAACAATCTATTTTATAATACAATTTAAATTAAAATGATTTTTTTTAAGTTTTTGTCATAGAATTTGTACCTTTAAAAATGCGAGAAAATCTAATTTTAACCAACGTGTTTTTCATTAAATGACTGCATAAATAAATGAAGTAATGAATGAATGAATACAGATTGGAAAAAAACACGAAAAAATAAGGTAATTAATTAATTAATATTATTTTATTAAGGAAAAAATAAATTAGTGAATAAAATTGTGAATGAAGGGGGAAACAAAGAAATGAAGGAATATGTTTGTGAGTTAACAATCTAATAATTATAAATTAATTTATTAATGAAGAAATACATGCGTGGTGCGATAAATGAATGAATAAGCAATGAAATAAACTAGTTAACTTTGCCACATAAACTTGACACATACCATTAAGCACTTTAAATAAAAATGTGTGTAATGTTGACTAAATAAGTACTGCACTAGACATTAGTATATCCCATACAATTTTCGAAATGTTAATTTCAAAATCTTAATCATTTTGTAACAACAAAAAATATTTTTGATAAGTCACAAAATATTATAAAGTGGTTTGCAAATTTTGACCAAATTGCAATTTGGTGTTGCAAATTATGCCTTGAACTTTAAAACAATTTATTGTTTAATTGGAATCAACTAGACATTTATGAACATTTTTAAAATATTGCTAGACAGGTGGCGCTGCAAACTAAAAATATTTAACCATTTCTCTTGCCCTATTATTTCACTTTGCCCCACACTCCCCTACTTCTTTACTAAGTAAAACTTTAAGTTCGTTTTCTCCATAGTGAAATTAATTTCATTAATTTATGTAACACATTTTTTTTTACCAAGCACAATTATGTTTAGATTACGCAGAGGTCACTTCATACTTTACGGGCCCTTGAATGCAAATGTAACCTGTTTACCACTAATTAGAAATTGACGCAATTTTTGTTAATCTTTGTTCATAATAAATCCTTTATTTTCAAGACTGAGAAAATTACTTCTCTAGTCAAATTCAACGGGACAAATCCTTTTAATATGCAATATTGTTTAAAAAATGTTCCTTAAAGGAAAAACATAAAATAATTATCAGTAATACTCCAGTTCGAATGAATCTCTCTCATTTTAGCTCACGTATAGCTTCATTTAAGTCAAAATTTACTAATCATCTTTAAACATGATGACGTGAGCGGACTGATAGTTTAATGTCTATGATGAAGTCAATTTATTAACTGTGTGTCAAGCAATCAGATTACTCCTCTCTCAGTAGCGTCAGCTGATTGGTCCACAAAACTGAATTAATTGCGCGTTCGTATTCTGAAAACACAAACCAACGCGGAAACATTCTTTAAGCAATAGAATTTCAATAATATCTAAAGTATTCATCTAGCGGACAAAAAATGTATCTATGTCTCAGTGGTTTTTTTTATTTATTATTACTATTTTTTTATAGTTAAAATAAAATAAATACTTAATTGAAATGTAATTTAATTACCTTTCTACGAATTTCATGAATTTTTCCTATATGCTATCATTCTGGTAAAATCTATGATTATTTTTCCTTTAAATATATAACTTCGTTTGAAGACTGATTACTATAAATATATATGTGCAAATTTTACATATTATTGTTATGAGCTTTAAATAAAGATATACATCGAAGGTTTTTCAATCATTATACTTTGGTGACGAAAACCACTCTATTACACATGAAACTGCCCTGAGAAGAAAGGCATTATTTCCATTGTTATAATTAATACAGTAGGGATGTGGGTCTTTATAAAATATATTTTATTGAAAATACCTTTTATATCGACTACACTTTTACAGATCATTTTACATTATGGATAAAAAAAAAAAGTGCTTGGAATCGAGCAAAACAATGAAAAAAAAAATTCTTTTAGAAAGCGAATAAATACCGTCCTATTTAAGTTAAAGAATTGACACAAATTACTTCGAACACAAAAAATATGCTCTTTCGAATGACATAAAGGAATTACATAAAGTAATTTTCCCCCCCCATGAACTAGAAAGTTTATAGGAAAATTGCATCTCAATAAGCACAAGAAATATGAAAGCTCTTGCATGTTAACATTTAGAAATTGAATTCCAAATGGATTTACAAGTTTAAGCGACAGGATATTATTTTAACACCCCATAAGAGATGATTCAAAATTATTCTTCAATTAAAGAAGCAAGCTTTTTCCCAAGCATTGTTTTTCTAACTTCACCTTTTACTTTTCGGGATGAAATTCGTTATTCTTCGTCAGTATTTGTGGCCTGCTTTAGAAGTAACAGTTTTCTGTGCTCCGTCCCTTCTTCAACGTAATATTACCAAGTAAACAGACCAATGTAATATATTTTCGGTAACTATTTATATTTCTTTTTACTTGATGTTTTAACTTAAATAGTTTTAACCCTTGGATGAACTTCATTAAAATGCCCAAAATTATTAGAAATATATGTAGGGGAAGACCGCTTATATTGGACCACTGCTTAAATTGGACCTCGGGCTTAAAATCTAGTACAGTGATCTATGCTACACTTTAACGGTAGAAATATAAAGTTTTAGGAATAAAATGAATGTGTATGAAATTTCACCAGTCTTAGAACTGCGTAGTATAAGTTACGGCATGATTTATACTGAAAACGTGTAAAATCTTATTTTGCGGACTTATACCTAGTAAGATAGTACTAAAACTTGTAAGCTGAGGTAAATTGCTGTTATAGCATGATAATCTGTGTTTAATAAGGATTACATCTATGTATTTACATGCGCGATTGTGATAATTTTTGACAGAGAAATAAGCTGAAGAATAAAAAATGGCATGTTTTCCTTTATTGGACCGAAAAAAGTTTCCTATATTGGACCGGTGGTCCAATTTAAGAATATAATTTTAAATAAGACTTTTTATTAATCGTAACATAAAATAACTGACTGTAACATAAAATAAGTGACTCATCTGATTTAATAACGTAGTTAAGATTATTTTAAGCCCACTTTAATACCTATTCACTATATTCATTTTTTTATCAAGCACATTTTCTAGAAGCTGCAATTCAAAAAATATATGTTGTTTTTTTTTTCTTTTTCTATTAAGTTGCAGTTTCAGGTTGTTAAACGTCGTTATTAATTTAAATAAAAATTTGTGCTGGTTTACGGAGAAAAAAAAATGAAATTCTTCGCTTTGTTCAAAAAGATTTTAAAAAGAAACAATTTATATGCTACTAAAATGTTTAATGTAAATGAAGCCGGTCTTTTAACTGTCCAAAAGCCCCAAAATATATTGACGTATAAAGGTAAACACCAGTTTGGAGCAGTAATGCGTGGTGAGCCTGTTATAAGCACACTGGCTATTTGCTGCATGAGTGCAACAGAATTGCTAGCCCCCCTCCCTCCCCATGCTTATTTTCAAAAGATTACGTTTCATGTATGAGCTTATAGTAAAAGCACACCCTGGTGAGCAATATGCTTGTTCAAAAACAAATTGGATCACAAACGATAATTCACACAATTGATACAACATTCCATCAAAACCGTTAAGCCAAGCAATGTAAAAAGAATGTTCGATTAATAGATAGGCACAGCACTTACATAAAGAACATAGATGCAATAAACTTGGCGAGCGAGAGCGGTATAATAATGCTTTCTCTTTAAGCACACCATGCACGTATATAAGGTCTTTATTCAGTCTCTATCTACATATTTTATTCGAGCATGTGATGCATGTATGCAAGAACATCTAATGAGATCCATTACCCAATATCGCGTAGAACTGTTTTTTTAACTCTATGGGTAAACCACAATCAAGGCCATTTCAAATGTTATTAGTTGAATCCTAAGAACCGGAGTTTGGCCTGTTAATTGACATGTGTTTAATGGCATTGACTTGACTGGAGCAGAGTTAAAGGTAAGTAGTCGAGATAAAAATACTCAAAGTGAACAGGCTACATGTTCGGTGTAAGTTGTACTGTTGTACACCATGTTCAAAAACTAGCTACGACTTAAATTAGTACAAGCTCTGCCGAATCAGCGGATAGTTCTCCTAAAAGCATGACTGTCAACTCCAACTATAATTTTGTAAAGCCCCGGTTCACATATCACCTTACCTAAAAATTAGAAAGAACAAAAAGGAAGGCTATCTCAGCAATCATTCTAGCGCTGTATGAAAGAAGCATAGAACATAAAAAGTCACACAAGAAGAAGCAAGAAACTGCACAAAACAACAGTTATTGCAGTATTTGCCATAGAGATAAAGTGTAAAACAATATTAAGTACATGAAATGCCATCAGTGAGTTTATCAACACTACCTAAGTGAGACCGAAGCAAAGGAAATTCTATTACAAATCCTGGAAAAAAGATGTATAGTTCAAATACAAATTATTCCATGATTTCCTGGTACGGTCCAATTTAGGAAGCGCATGGTTCAATCTAGGCGCATATATTCCTAAATTGAACTTTTGCAACATTTTGTAAGATAATTTTTTAAAAAATAATTTCCATATTTTTAGAAAATATAAGCTCCTAGGGCGGTTCCTGATTAAATTTAGCTTACAATGCCCTATTTTGTATTTTTGTTCTGCTTCACGTTGAGCGACACAGGCCTCCTGTTCTTAGGGGGTCCAATATAGGCGGTCTTTCCCTAGGTGTAAAATCATCTGCTCAAAGAGGACGGGTACTAAGAAAGGAAGGGACCTAAGCGATTCTTATAACACAGGTTTTTCACCTATGAAAAGAAAATTAAGGATATTCTTGTAATACTTTGATCTCTTCAAATAAATACTTTTTTTTATTACGCGCAATACTATTTAAATTTTGCAAAACCAAATATTAAATTTAAAGCTGTAATAATCAGAAAAAGTCTTGGCAATGACAAATACTAACTGCATTGTTCATTAAGTTCATTTAACTTTTAACATTAGCAGAACAACTTCTTTATTATTACTCAATTCATAAACCTTCCTAACAGCTCCCTTCACGGGCAAAAAAAAAAAGAAGAGAAAAGAAAATATGAAAGGGATTTTTAAATCCAATTCAACAATTTTTCGTTTAAGTTGATTTTAATTTTGCCTTTTAAAAATGAAAGACTATTCTGTTCTGCATGATGAAATTTTATTGAACAAATTACATTCGTGCGTTGAAAAATGGAAAGCAAAATGGCTTTTATATTCCCCACAAAGACGAAAGTGTTTTGGGTTAAGTTGCTAAGTTGCTCAACATAAATCATGTTAACGGAATTGGTTGGTGAAGATAAAGCTCTCACATCTTTTCTACTAGAACTTTTCGAACCTAAAACATGCATTTACATTCACTCTTTGTAGAAACATTTTAATTTTTTTAATTTGTAAAAATCGCTGCTTTTTCTTTCTTACTTAGAAGTTATGAAAATGAAAGCGTGATGCGTTTAACTCCGGAAAATTAATACTAATGATCTTTGCAATAAGCAATTTTTTTCAAGCTAAGTTTATCCTAATGCACGTAAGTACTAATGCAGAACGTTTTGAAAGGAAAATTTTCGATCTGAGAACAGTTTTAAATATTGGGGGGGGGGGGGGGGGAGAAGTGGTGCACCATCCTAAAACTGAAAGATACATAGGTTACCAGGAGGCAAAAAACATCTAACTTATAGACTAATTTGAGCCCTCTTAAACCATTTTTCTTCTGAGAAAAACAATAGTACTTTGAAGTTCATATTTTATAATTATAATTCTTTATATCTAGACCAAGTCCATGAAAACGTGCGTTTTCAGTCCCCATAAAACAGCAGAAGGGTTATCGTGTAACTGTGTCTTATCTCATCCGATATAGGGAAAAAATATAAGCAGAAGCATCTTGATTAATATTGCATTTCGGACACAGAGGATACATTTTAAGATCATTCACATGTTGTTGATCTTGAGTGCCCCTTGTTACTGTCGGCTCAGTGGGATAAGAAACATAAAGACACTGCTTCTTCTTATTATTGTTATTGTCATAGCGGCTCTTTACTTTTAGTTATTTATTAGTTTTTTCAGTAAATTTAGCAAAGATATTGTACTGGTGCGCCATTTTCACATGTCTGTTTCGTGTTATCATCGCCTGTTGCGATATAGAAATTCCTTAGGCTACCAGAAACTTGGACCTCACGCAGGGAAACTTTCAGACGTAAACACGCTGTTTTGTATCTATTAACATCAAAGGCGAGGAACTCTCAGAAATGAGAAAAAATAGTAAACAAGTGCTGTGTTCCAAGAAATCCAGCCATGTGTTTTTGTGATCACGGTAAAATGGCAAATGGTTGACATTTGTTGCGCCCAGCGAGAATTCCTGTTTGGTGTGAAGCGACATGCCGTGACACTATTCTGAACATAAATTCGAGTTAATATAAACGCTCTGACAAGAGAACGGTAATAACTTTCATCATTCTCGGCTAAACACAGGCGGTCTGATAAACCTAGCGGTCGGGGACCCCCGAGGAGACCGGGATTCGAGGTGAGAAGGAGAAGCGTCTCGGAGAGCGGACGACATGGTCGATGTTTGTCGCGCAGAGTTCTAAATATCTTCATGTACAATTTATGTAACATAGCTGTAAATACTGTAGAAATAAATATGCTAGAATTTTACTTGCATCCTCTGTTTCAATCAACTAACAAACAGAGTAGCCAAAACGTTACAATGTCTTACGTCTACGGACATCTTCCTTGTCTTCAGAAATGCTGTGACAGAAAATAAACATTACTTCACCTGTCCTCATTGCTATTTACTAATGCGATTAGTGCTTTAAAACTTTATTATTTCTCACGTACCTTTCAGAAATGTTCTTTAAACGTTTGAAAATATGGATCAGTTTTAGGCAAATTTTCGATATTTATCTACTTTTTGTCTGTGCCAATGTGTGTTTGCACAAATTATGTCCGGATTCAATCATAACAAAATGTATGAGTGAATACCTCCTCTCCTCCTTCCGTGGTTTTTTTAGTGCAACATTTTGCTGAATTACAATATTTTAAACATGTGTTGAATACTGCTTAAAAATAATAATTATACTATAGAAAATATGAGAAACATCACTTATACGAATCCAATTAGGAAGTTCAGCAGTTGAATCTTTAAACTCCAATTTCCATATAGACTGAAATGTATTTCTTTAGGAAAATTTAAATCCCGTTACAACTGAAATGGACTGTTTTAGCTCAACTGCTCCCTTGACAGATTTCTACTTTGAATGTAGTTGGATCAAAGCACGAAATTTTTAAAATTTATTCAAAGCGGAAGTAAAGTTCCAAAAAATTTCAAGTATGATACTTACATCGAAGTTACATAAGTTGCCTCAGAATTGCACTTGCGTGCGTAGATATGATAGAAATTCAGAGCGCTAGAAAGGAAAAAGAAATATTTTGAATGTTTTAAGGTATTTCTCTACTGCAAAGCATATCGGAAAGACAAGTTAGAATATTTTTCTTGCATTTCATCATAAAAATAGTTTTCCTAACACAGTTTTTATCATGTTAAGAAATAAAATCAAATCAATGAAGAATTGATTAGTAAATGTTAGCGAATTGGCACAAAGAAGTAAACTATTTTAGTTTTGTCGTTATTTCCTCATTGACCTCAGTTTCGAATGCTGTAATGTCAAAATTTCTCTGGACTTAAGCCGCTGATAAAACGGATGTTTACCTTAACATCACAGGTGCTCAAACTGTAATGTTCTTTTGTTACAGCTCTCATGCGATGTGTTCAAATAAGTTCTAGCTTAAGTTCAAGTCGTGAAAATGCTCAGTCATTAAAATAATTAAAGCCCTACAGTTATTTAAAAATCGTAATATTCGTCTAAAATGCTCTTGGGTTATTTTACGCCCTATCATTTTCATTTAAAAGCTTAATAGAATATTAATGCAACTGATTTACTTTATGTGTAAGTTTTCTTATTTCTTATTATTTTTTTCTTATTATTTATTTATTTATTATTATTATTACTGTTTTTTTAAATAATTCATTTGTTTTCAAGTTGTAATTTAATTATCCTTACTTACAAATTGTTTTTCTTCTTCCAAATAACATGTTACATTTCAAACGGATGAAGTGTGGTGCAGCTAATAATTTGTTAGGTAGTATGTAATAAAATTAGGAGAAAATTAATTAATAAAATACTTTAGCAATAAAATTCAAATACACTGCGATTCAAAAGTTTAGACAAAATGCAAATATGTGAATAAAAAGAAAACTATTCTACGAAATGCGTTCAAATTTCTACTGCTGGTACACAAAATGGTCCCAAACACGTGTCTGGAGTTCTTATAACTATAACTGGAATCAAATTTTGGATATTACAAAAGACATTTTTTTACATTGTTGCAAAAGTTTAGACAATAGTCAGATTTTATGCAAATATCCCTTGAAATGTGATAGGTGGAGGAAATGCGGGACTGTATTATTCATTTATAAAGTGCAGAGATTGCTGAATAAATAATCAAAACCTCAAAAGCTCTTTAGTTCTCGTGTAAAGAAGATGAGAAAGTTTGGAAGCCAAAATTTGAAAATAAACCTACTTTATTAATTTTTTGTCTTCTAAATCGGCTCTAGTATAGTAGTACATTGTTTTTTATTTTGTGGAGAGCAAATTCAGACATGCGTATCGATCAAAAAGTCCAAGAAAAATTATATTTCTTAAGGATGAAGGAATTGAAAAAAAAGGCTCAGACTGACAATTCGCGCCTTAATCCTACAAAACTTCAACTTGGGTCAAAAACAGCACGTGACAGCACAAGTAGATGAACAACTGAATCGGAATGCATAAAAAAAACAAAGAATTGTGCCTGAGCTTTTTCGGACAGAGTGTCCCGAATAAGCCAGATTTTAATGTGAAAAGCAGCATATGTATCATCGTGACTAAACAATGAATGGTACTTTTTTTGATAAAAATTATTAAAATTGGGATGGCCTAGATGGATTATAATCCTTTTCGCGGGACTTGAGAAATATCCAATGATCATATGCTGTGCTGCTTTTACCAATAAAATATGGCTTATTTGGGACACTCTGTCCGAAAAGGTTCAAGCACAATTCTTTGTTTTTTTTTTTTATGCATTCCGATTCAGTTGTTCATCTACTATCACGTGCTGTTTTTGAGAGAAGTCGAAGTTTTGTAGGATTAAGGAGCGAATCGTCAGTCTGAGCCGTTTTTTCAATTCGTTCATCCTTCAGAAATATAATTTTTCTTGGACTTTTTGATCGATACGCATGTCTGAATTTGCTCTCCATAAAGTAAAAAACAATGTACTACCATACTAGAGCCGATTTGAAAGACAAAAAATTAATAAAGTAGGTTCATTTTCAAATTTTGGCTTCCAAACTTTCTCATCTTCTTTACACGAGAACTAAAGAGCTTTTGAGGTTTTGATTATTTATTCAGCAATCTCTGCACTTTATAAATGAATAATACAGTCCTGCATTTCCTCCACCAATCGCATTTCAAGGGATATTTGCATAAAATCTGACTATTGTCTAAACTTTTGCAACAATGTAAAAAATATCGTTTGTAGTATCCAAAATGTGATTCCAGTTATAGTTATAAGAACTCCAGACACGTATTTGGGACCATATTGTGTACCTGCAGTAGAAATTTGAAAGTATTTCGTTGAATAGTTTTCTTTTTATTCACATATTTGCATTTTGTCTAAACTTTTGCATCGCAGTGTATAATGAAGTTACATAGTCATATAACTGTAATATATTTTCTTTATTTTACTTATTCTTCAAGACTGATATTTTTAGTCATTGCACAATTTTTAAGCAAAACCAGTACCCGAAAAGCATTCCATTTTCTTTTTCTTGAAAATCCCAAAATAAGGGATATACCTCGCCTCAACATTCTTTACATCAGAGTTCTGTGAACAATTTTATAGATTCCGAAGCCTGAAAGCTCCTCTTTCTAAGTTTCATATTATCCAAAGTAGCAATTTATTTTCTCCTAAATCAATGAAAAAGACTCCTATTTTGATAAATTGTACCTTTTAGTTCTATTAATATTTATGCAGGGAAAAAGCTCTAGACCGTAGAATCATCTTTCAAAAATATTTGCTCATGAGATTATTTCAATATTTTTAAGAGAAGGAGCTGAAGATTTATACGTAACGTTCTACCTAATTAGAAGATATGTTTTGCTTTACGCATGGTTTCTTTCTGTTTAAATCCTAAGTTTTATGATTCTTTACTCATCTTATTAGTTTTTAATTTAGCTTTTACCATTAAATGTAGCCAATGCAGAATTCAAAATCCTAGTTTTTGCGGCATTAAGTCAAATTTAATTTTTGTAGTCTTAAATACAGCCGTAATTTTACAGATAAACGTTGAAGCTAGTGGGGTTACTTAATTACGTTGTAATAATTTGGGCAATCAGGCAATCATCACATCTGTTGAATTCTATTACTGTGTTGTTAACATTGTTAAGTTAATTATGATAATTGCAATCATGTTTAATATTCAAAATTATTATACGTACATTTAAAACTTTATGAAATTTATAATACCACATGTAAACGCAGTAATTCCGGTCATAAACTTTGAACAGGTTATTTAACATTTAATTAAACTACCTACTAGATGTTTTTGTAATTGGCTGTTTACCTTCTGCTTATTATAATTTATGCAAAATATCTCAATTCGGGATAGGTAACATTTCCAAATATGGGTTGGGAAATCGAGCTTGGTTCATTTTTCCAGCAATGATTTCTCGTTGCTACGACACGGCTTTTTTTCTTCTGATTTTTAAAGATATATCTAGCTTTATTTATCTTTTCAAATGCTTTAAATAAAATTGTTTACAAAAACTTCTAAACTAGCTGCAGTAAACCTCTGAAACAAAGAGTATGTAGACATGGAATTAAATGTTTGGAGGACATCCATTTTCAAAAGTACCACATGCAATAGTTAAATTTTTACTGGCAACAAGAATGTATTTATGTATATATTTTTTGCATACAAAGTACAAAGTATGCGTTTGATTACCCTTCTCTTTGCTTAAACAGTTACATTTTTATAGCCCTTCTTCTTTCGCCAAAAATGGCAGTTTTTCGAAATTGTAACTTAAAAAAATGTATATTTCTGTGTTGCTGTGTTCATCAAAAAAGAAGAGTGAAACATTTCTGTAAATTAGCTATATCACTTGTCTCGATATTTGTTTGTAAAAGCTGTGCAGTAAAAAAGTTCATAAATTTATAAATCAAGCCAAATCCTCAGTTATAAATTTTAGTCCATTTTACTCCAAATTAATATACTCTCTTAATTCCATATTTTGTTCGATTTTATTCTTTCTTTTACAAATACATGTCTGCAGTAACACATAGTTGAGCTATGTTTGACGGTAAATGTCTCCATCACTTGTTTTTTTTAAACCCCTTAAAACATGAATTAAACAGAGAAGAAACTATTTTTTACTCTGGCAATAAAAACCATACTAATGTTTTTTTTTTTCCAATGCAAAGTTCAAAGTATGCGTTTCTTTATCTTTCTTGTTGCCTAAACAAGCAGTTGCAGTCTTAGAGCCTTGCTCATTTTGCAAAAAACAGCTATTTTTCGACACTATGAGATTCAAAGAATTATGTATATTTCTTTCCTTGCTCTGTTCATTAACAAAGTAAAGTGAAGCCTTTTCGTAAATCAGCTATAATACTAATATGGATATTAAACTGTAAAAACAGCTGTTTCTGTAAAAACAGCAGCAAAGTAGTTCATACACTTATACATCAAGACAAAAAATCTGTTCAGTTTTATTCCATACTAATTCACTTTTTTAATTTCAAATTTTGTTTAATTTTATTATTATTATTTTTTTTTTTTGCAAATCACCTTGTGCAGTAACACTTAAAATGCTTTTTACTAGAATTCTTGTGAATTATTACTGAATTAATCATTTCGAAAAGCTGTCCGTGATCCAATAAGCTCGTTTTATTTATTTTTTCAGAGCCAGATTTCGTTTTTTTTAGCTCTAAACCTTAACTGACGCCTTTTTTTTCATGTCTCAAACTCTTTCTTGACACTTCTCAGAACTTTTCCCAAGAACATTTTTCTTTTCTTCGTTTTCTGATTCACTTTTTGGGAAATGATTAGAGTGGTTCACTCATTTAATATCATAAAGTTGGCAGCTGTTTTTTTTTTTTTTTTATGCTAGCGAAAGAAGCCCAATACCTCTCGGATATTGCTTACCTTCTTGTCCTGAAACAGACTGAAGTTGCGTATTACTTCTTTTCCGCTTTTTAAATTGTCTTTATAAACAGTATAGAGCAAATGAACGTTTTTTAACAAAAATACGTTGAAGAATTATAAGTAAAAAATTTAAATGACAAATCAGCTAAAAGTTTAGTAGAGCTCACGCGGAAAAATATTTAAAAGTTTTTTTATACCTTGTCAAAAATATGCTATAACTTGTCGAAATATGAAAGCAAAAAATAAGAAAAACTTTTATTTCCTCAAAAGGATTTTAAGATTTAAGATTTTTAAGCCAACGGAATGTTGGAATTCTGCAATTCTACCTAATCGTCATTTTAAAAGGATTTCAAGTCCTTTTCACTATATACTTACTTTACTTATTCATCATTCTTGGGTGGGCAAAGCGTTTTTAATCGTTGTTAAAAACAAAAATAAATATTGTCATCCCACTTAATCGGGTAACGGATAAACGAATACCCCGCTTATACGAATAAAATATCTTGGAAACGATTCTATAGACGTAATGTTAAAGATCCCCGCTTAATCGAATACCCCGCTTAAACGAATAATATTTCTTGAAACCGACAGTATTCGTTTAAGCGGGGCCGACAGTAGTGGTGACTATAAAACTAATCTTGTAAATAAAATTAACACATTAATTTCAAGAAATTTAAACATCATAAAATCTGTTTCAGGCACTAAAATATGATACGGCTGTTAGTAACCTGTTATAACTTATTAACGCACCCATTGAAGTTTTTAGTAACACACAGTGTTGATTTTTACTTCAAAAGATCCAATACGTACTTTTTAACTATATTTATGTAATACATTTCTTATAACTGATAATACACAATCACACTTACTTTTTTGTTACACAGTACTTTTTTGTTTATTTAAATAGAAGACTAATCGCTTTAAAACATGAGAAACAGAATCATAACATAAATTACAACTATTCAAGATGTTGTAGAATCAATGGGCCTATGTTTTATGCGAAATTGGTGTAAAATATAAAAAAATAACTATTTCTTTCCTGAGAATATTTAGTACTAGAATATTTTTTTTTGTTACAATTCCTTTCCTTCGTTAAAACTTTTTCATTGATTTCATTTCAGTTAATAGGTTAAACATGAATTAAAGATAGCATTTCCAACTAGTAACGGATCAGGAACGGTAAATTAAATAAATGCTTTGTGTTAAAAATAAGAAGAAAAAAAAGTTAAAAGAAATATGCAATACTAAGCCGTATAAGACTTCTACAATCGAAATAAAGCCATTTTAAAATATAATTGGATTACGTATGGGTTACTAGGAGCAAGCCGTATAAAATGTGCACACATTTGATCTTTTTACCACCTGAGCCTCTTTTATTTTTACACAATGCAAAATATTTTGAACTTGAAATTCATTTGGGATTAAAGAAATGTTTCTATCTTTTTGGCAAGTTTCCTGTTTCAATCACGATTTTCTACAGCTTTTAAAGACATAATTCAAGAAAGCAAATTTTATTTCTGAGCCTTTACTTTTAGTACTTTTTAATACTCCTAGGTGTTTCAAAAATTCAAGCAGCTAAAAATTTTTGTTTTAACCGCACCAGAAATTTCTAACTTTAACTCGAGTGCACTAGTACGGAAAAAGTGCACTATGCGTTCAAGTGTGTTTTGACATTAATATTGTACGTCCGTGCATATATGACGGTCCGTGTAAGATGCGCCAAACAACAGCTAACCATTCCACTTTAAAAAATGGTGATTGGTTGTTGGTGAAAATTTTGTGAAATTTTCAATTTAAAACTTGCATTTGCTATCC
Source organism: Uloborus plumipes (assembly GCA_038373865.1). Taxonomy (NCBI): domain Eukaryota; kingdom Metazoa; phylum Arthropoda; class Arachnida; order Araneae; family Uloboridae; genus Uloborus; species Uloborus plumipes. The sequence goes on from JAXGGA010016006.1 coordinate 15,866, forward strand.
TTTTGACATATTCAACTAAACTATGCATTTGAAATTAGCATCGTTCTACGTTATTTGATACGACTCAAAATGTTTCTTATTATTCTTCCCCTTATTGTTATATTACCTGCCACCCCTATTTTGGTAAACTCAGAGAAGACCTGACGCATGCGTAAATACGCGGAAGGTTTTACGTAAGAAAATCAGACAGTAAATGTGTATGAATTAACCGGTACACCGTTATACATACACATTTAGGCAAATAAATGAAGAATATTATAAACTAATAGCTAAACATCTAGTTCATTTAACATGTCAAAAGAGAGCCAGATTCAAATTTTCTCCATTTAAGATAATTTATGACTAGTTAAAGAAATGTTTCAGTTTTATGCTGCATAAAAAATACTTAAAAATTATTTTTAATTGTAAAGCCGAAGTAAGAAGGTGATACTCAATGAAAATATTTAAAAGAAAAAGAAAAAGTATATAAACTAAACTAAAAACATGGTCAGAATGAGGTGTAAAATTAAGATATGAGAATTTTATCTGAAAGAAAATTGTAATTTAAAAAATAATCCCCTAAGTACAGAGTTCGTCTGCACTACACTGTGAAAAATGAATGTGATTTTTTCATTATAATACTTCTAATTTTATCGTAATAAATTGTAAAAAATTGCTAATTTTAGAGTAATAAACTGTAAAATTGCTACTTTTACAGCAATAAACTGTAAAATTGCCAATTTTACAGTAATAAACCGTAAATTGTTAATTTTACAGTTTATTACCGTACATTTTACAGTTTTAAACTGGAACCTGTGCTGCCAGTATTATACTGTTGCTTTTATTGTATAAGACAGCTAAATATTACTGTATAGACAGCTAAGTATTAATATATACTTATTACAGCTAAATAATACTGTATCGACAGCTAAGTATTAATATATACTTATTACAGCTAAATAATACTGTATTGACAGCTAAGTACAGAACTAAAATTTCTAACTTTACAGTAAGAAACTAAAATTGCTAGTTTTACAGTTTATTACTGTGCATTTGACAGTTTTAAATTGGAACCTCGACTGCCAGTATTATACGGTAAAAATAACATTTCATTTTTTGCTGTGTGAAGAAATCTGAGTCTAAAGTGTTTAAAACTTTTTCGACCAAAACTCAAAGAGACAGATGATCCAAATTTAAAAGACTAAAGTAGGGACTGTCCAGAAAATCATTTTGGAACGAGTGGTACTCAGACGCATGGCGTGATGTGTATTAATAATAGCTCATTTTTCTCTTCAATAAATTCAGTGTTACTATTGACGTCTATCCGCACTTTAAAAGTACGGGCATAACGAGAGGATATAACATTATATAACGAGAGGATATAACATTAATAGATTTAGAAATAACTGAAACTAATGTTAACGCGGTTGTTAAACAAGTCAAGAATTCATTAAAAAAATCAAAATCATTACATTTTAACTAGTAATTAAATGGTGTCTAATTAATTATATAAAATACATAAATTATGAAACACGTGTTGAACACACGTGTAAAAACATAGCTTTGGTGGACATATTAAATGCGTTTCAATCCTGTTGGTTATTTAATTTAGGCAAAATGGTAGTTGCAAACGCGTAGTAAATTTTGATTTTGTTTTTATATTATGCAACCAAAACATTTTCAGAGACTTCGATTTTTTAACGCTTTCAAAATAATGTATCTAGAATAAATGTCTTTAAAATTTAATTTTTAGTACTTTTTCGATATGCGGCACAAAGTTCCGGAGGAGAAAAATTAAAATGAAGTCATGTACCTTTGAAAACGACATTTCGTAAAAATCCTCTTCGTAAAGTGAAATTGATTTTCAGCAAAACATATTTCTACTCTGCATGCTTTTTGATTGCAGAGGAGCAAAAATCTTTTGACCCAGAACTTTTTTTCCTCTTTGAAGAAGAATCATTTAATGAAGAGGCATTAGGACGGCATTTGACTTTCAATTTGTCATTTGTATTTCGAATTTTGAAAAAAATGTTCTGCTCGAGCACTTTGTTTTTCAGTCTGTACTAAGAGTCTGTACTTTTAGATGGCACAATGTACCGAAATGAATCTGCAATTGAATGAAGGGAAAATACAAGTTTTGGGTGTATTTTCTAAATACTAGATGTGCTTATTTTTTTTTAAAGTAAGAAATGCGTAAAATTGGAAATAATCATTGTATGTCTGTAAGTTCTATCATTTAGAAAAAAATTAAATTGTGTTTTATTCGAAGTCTATCATACTTTTCATTAAAAAAGAAGAAAATTTTTGCATACTCAAAAGAAAAGAAAATGAATAGAGTAATTATTTTTAGAATTTGAATTATGAGAAAGCTTTCCTTTTCCCACTGTGCCCGTGTCTTACTGTACACACATTTTAAGCTATATTATTTTCTAAAAGTAGTTGACATTTTTAATTGAAAAATAAATCTGTAGTATTCATGTATTCAACCTTAAATTAATTTCGTGGTAAATAATTAAATATCTTCATTAACAATGTCGATCACGTGACTACATTTCAATCCCCATAACTTGAATACCTAGTTATATTCATATGTGACTTCTATAATCTTGTAGTTTGTTGATTCTTAGTAATAGAAATAATGAAAACCAAAAAAAAAGTTGTGTAAAATTGTAAATCAATGTTATACTTTATCTCTAACTTGTATCATGGGTCTTAATGTTGCTAACTATTTGAATCTTGTATATTTCATTGTGCTTTCAATTGGTTACGAAGTACAGAAACAAGGAAAAACAGGTAATCTGTTCTTTTCTTGTCATCGGATTATTTGACAGATATTAATATTTATGAAATTAATCTTGTCGAAAAAATCTGGATGAAAAAACTCATAGATGTAAATATCTTGAAAAAAAAAATGAAAGAAAAGGCAATACTGTTGTCCGCTCCAGCTTAACATTTATTACAGGCCCTGACATGTTTGCTGTTAAAAAAAAAGGATTTCGTCGATTTAAATAAATATTTGTAAACTAAATATGAGACAAAGAAATACTCTGATAAAATATTTTGTCCAAAACTTAAGCTTAAGCCTTTTAATACTAAGATGAGCATCACATTAAAGAGTTATCTAAATATTGAACTTACACAACTTAAATGCACTAATAATAATTTAAGAGCTGTAAACACATTTTTTTAAAGTAAAACCTCCGAAATAATGTGCAACTAAATTTAATGGATGGCTAATCAGTTTCTAGAGTATTTTTCAAACAAAACTTTCAATTCTGTTGATTTAGATAAATATTTAACTGTATTAGAGAAATTTCCGTATTTAAAATAGTTTTTGTCAGAATCCACACATAATATTACACCGGGATTTAACTCAATTGATAAATTACAAAATGCGTTAGAATTATTTAAACAAAGTATGGAAGACAAGTATGATCAGTTGTTATTTAAACAAACTGCTATTTTTTAAGAACTAAATTATCCTAGTTATGTTAAAGGTTTAAAGAATTTTCGCGAAGTAGACATAAGGCTAGAAATACTGGAGCATTAATAGTTATAACAGGTTTGCATGATCGTTGATATTGCTTGTGCTACTTAAATTTTTTACAAAGTAATGTAATTTTAATTAAATGAGACCCAATTATAAGTACACAGATGTTGTGTTTGAACTCAGGGGGATTTAGAAAGTATTTTCCAAGTTGTCTTTTTTCTTTCATTTTTTCCAGAAAGCCTTTTAGTTTTAATATTTTTGTACAAAAATTAATTCATTAGATTATTTTCTGCATCCAAGACCTTAAATTTGCTGACTGGGTCAGATATCCTTAAAAAAAACGGATATGAAATTTCAGGCTATAATTTTTCACAAATACGTAGTTGTTTAGAGAGTTTTGCTAGTTTCATATTTAAAAGGTTTTAACCGTCATGAACTATCAAACACTTCTCCATATATCTTTCTTCATTAATTCACTCTTTTCTCTGAGGGTGAGTCATTAAATTTGATATCTAAGCCACCCCTTCCGATAAATTGATATCTGAGTTGAGATGAGAGTAACCTGTTTTTCACGGGAAGGCACATATATATCGGGTTTTAGTCTCTGTTGAACAGCGCATTAATGAGCCAATAAAGTTTTGATACTGAAAATTACTTTTGATATTCATTTTGCTTCTTATCGAATTTAATCGTGGGCCAATTGACGTAGTGACACTTTTGCAATTTTTCACGTAAAAATTTGAAAACAGATCTTTCAATCAAGGCTGTCAGAGCACTTATCAGTTGATAGCAACTCACAATTATACTGCTGTGCTAAGAGCAAATGTCGTATCTGTAGACAAATTCAAAATTAAAAAAAAGCCATTTAAAGTTTCGCGTGTTCACGTATTTAATAGATACACAATTTTTGCAAAAAAAAAAAAAAAAACCTGTTGACTAATGAACATGAAGCATTTTATTTAGGTGAAATTAGTGACAAATAATCACTTGGTAACCGTAGCTCAGTTTGATAAAGAAATTTAACAACATTTTGGCAGACTTTAAACCATGTATTTCAATGAAGGGAAGCCGAGGGCAAATAATTAATACGTCTGAAGCATGTTTTACTGTGTTCTTTCAATTTCTGCACATTTAGATTTCTTCAATGTTTTTGCATTAGCGTATAATTTATTAGTAAAGGTTGATCATATTCATAAGAAATGACAAATTTTGAACTTGCTTATATTCATTCCGGAAATTTAAGCATGAGAATTAATCATTTAAATTAAGAAATGTGCAATTTTATGTACTATACCCAAAAGTAAATGCACTTTTGGGATATTGTAGCATGAGTAAGTTTCTGAATTGCCTTCAAGGTCTTATCATTTTGTCAATTATATTTCAATCTGTTTTTACGTTGCTTCCTAATTTTTCTGTAGACACGGTTGCGTGAAAAATTGTTTTCCCTTTCTTTAACCTATCAATCAAGAATTAAATTATTGACGCTTATTTTCTCACGTCTTGTCTCTCGTTTGACTATTTTATGAGAGAATAAAACGCTTTAAATTTATTGAACTAAAATCTTCTAATTGATAAAGCTCAAGTCTTTGTTACTGTTAAGTACAAAGATATACTTGATATCATTTTGTTTTTTAAATAATTTCTACTTTTCATCGTCAAACTAAAAAAACTTAAGGAATTTGAAGTAAATTTTTTCTTGCCAATACTTATTCTTATTAAGTATATAATCATTTTATCTATCAGGAAAAATATATTGTTTTGAATTTACTTCGGTGTCCGCCTATGTATAATGTTTGTCTACGTAGAAAGCCGTATTATTGAATTGAACATTGAAATGCGTAGAACGGCATTCCGTTGCATTCTTATTCATTATTTTTTTTATGAAACACAACAAAAACTGAATGTGCTTCCTGCCACTCTAAATTTCTAACTGTTTTGCGGTAAAAACATATTTTTTATTTCAAAATTATTGTTTAACAAATGTTCGAATTGTTATAAAATATATTTTTTAAATATGTAGATTCCATATTATTAGCTATTTTCATTAAAATGCATCGAAGCTTACTCTCCTTTTTGTCTCGATTCACACTTTTTGAGAATGATTTACATTTTGATAAACTGTCAAAGATTAAAGGAAAAATTATTCAATTCCAAAGAAACATGGAAATCAACTGTTCTGAGTGAGACGTGTTGAGAAAAATGTGCGATCCTCGAATCGGACTACTTCTTTGAAGGTTTCTAGGTAAACAGACATTCAGACAGATCAAACAATATTCAACCCATCAAAAGAGTGACAGTATGAAAGATCGACACACGCACATATTTTCACTTCAGTCAAAAATGTCGTAAAGTTGTACGTTTTGTCAGTTAAATAAATATTTTTCATATCTTTTCCACACTGCAAAAAATAAACTGTCGTTTTTATAGTACAACACTGGTAGCAAAGGTTCCGATTAGAAGAAGTAAAAGGCACATTTATAAACTGTAACATTAGCAGTGAAAAATATATCATTGTTAATTTTACAGTTTATTACTGTTTTTCATGCATAATGTGCAAGCAACTCGTGGTTTCTCTAGAACATAAAAAAATGCAATTTTATAACTACTGTGAGTCAAAATATCCTGAATGTAATGAAGTTACTGATATTACAACAAGATGATGTCATCCTACAAGACAATCACCTATACAGCACGCAAACTCACTAGCACTGCGTTTTTTCCCAGTTTGTATTTTCGTCTTAGTGTCACCTCCTCCTGTTAAGTCCTTACTAGGGTAGACGCCGTTGTTACTGGCGGAGTTTAATTCAATAAATAATTAGCCATAATATAAATCTGCATTAAGATTAAATCATAAATGAAGATTCCCTTCACTATGTGAAATGCTTTTGAGAAAAACGTGTGAAAGAGAGATTTCGATGAAATTATTAATTTATAAAGTTTATCAACCAGAAAAATGTTCCGATTCATTGTAAAATGTCACTCACTTCAAACTTAGCAATTAACCCTTTAACTGTCAAGTTATTTTGATTTTTAACACTTTTCCAAGCACAAACCTGAGAAACAGTCGGGTTTGACAAAGAGATGAAGCCGAAATAAACGTCTCCCGATATAGATTCGGGTATAACAATACGATGCACTCAAAAAAAAAAAAACCCCGAGTAATACTCGGGCGTGACATTTTCGAAAACCAGCTGTGCCCGAGACTATCTCGGGCATGACAGTTAAAGGGTTAAGCATACGACACTTCAAAAGATTTTGAAACTTAGGAGAACTCTCGTAACATCTTTTGCTAGTGCCTCTACCGCCAATACCTCTCAAAGAACACCCGGTAAAATTATGTAATAGACGAGCTAGGTGTTTGTTAAATTAAGGCTACATTTTAGTTAACTTTGCTGTTAACCCTTGATAACTGTTACAATGACAGCAAAAAAAAAATGTTGTTTTACAGTATATTACTAAAAGCAAAGGTTTCAGTTTAAAACCCTAAAATCACAGTAATAAACTGTACAACTAGCTATTTTACAGTTTATTACTGTTAAAATAGCAATTTTACAGTTTATTACTGTAAAATAGCAATGTTACAGTTTGTTACCATTAAATTAGCTGTATTATCCTGTAAAAACAACCGTGTAATACTGCAGCAGAGGTTCTAGTTTAAAGCTGTAAAATGCTCAGTAATGAACTGTGAAACCAGCAATTTTATAGTTTGTTACTGTAAAACTAGCAGTTTTACAGTTTATTACTGTAAAATTGGCAGTTTTATAGTTTATTTGCTGTAAACTTTTGCGGTTTTACAGTTTTTACTGAAAAATTACTGTAATAATAGCTCTATCATACTGTAAAAACAACATTCATTTTTTAGTGTACTGTACGGTAAGGATTACTGTAAAACTGGCAGTTTTCTAGTTCATTACTGTAAAAAAGCAGTTTTGCGGTTTATTATTATAAAATTAGCAATTTTACAGTTTATTACTGTAAAGACAGCAGTTTTACAGTTTATTACTGTAAAATTAGCAGTTTTACAGTTGATTACTGTAAAATTAGCAGTTTTAGAGCTTATTACTGTAAAAAAGCAGTTTTACGATTTATTACTGTAAAATTAGCAATTTTACACTTTTTACTGAAAAAATAACTGTAATAATGGTTGTATCATACTGTAAAGACAACATTCATTTTTTACAGTATACTGTACGGTAAGTAGTACGATCAAGTTCATATTTAGTTAACCGCTAAATGTTACTAGTTAAAATAAAAACCCACCAATGTAATAATAGTGCAAGATCCGGCTTGAGTTTACCTACCCTCATCGAGTTTTCTAATATGTTATACATAAAAATGTAGTTAAAAATATTACAAACTCGATGGTATTTGGCTGACTAAGCAAAAGTACCCTTTCACAGGGTTGAAGCGATTTTAAAATTTCAAATATGAAGTCATTTTGCATATTCTCTGCAGTTACCTTCAGGTTACAGAAGAAAATTAACAAAAAGCTACGAAATTTCTGCAGTTCGTTTGCAGATTTTTTTTAAAGCACATAACTCGAAAAAGTACATAATTGCTTAATAACCTAATCATTTTATCGCAAAATGTAGTTTTGTGCCGAAAAAGTGTTGTTTGAGAGTGATTTAGATCCGCTTTTAATTTTCAAAAAACTGCAGTTAAACTTCAATTTTTAAAATTTAAAGATATCTGCAGAAAAATTGCAGTTTTATTTAAGGGGTCACAGTACCTTTTTTACAATTTTCTTAAATATAAATGAAAGATTTAATTCTTTGAAACCTTTGTTTCGACACGTATTTATCAATCAAAAATTTTATTTCAAACTTTAAAAATTTTTCACACTTTTTTTGAAAATTTGGAATTTTTGAGCAAATTTCAATGTTTTAAAAACTCTAAGGCTTTTTTGTTTTTGCATTTATTTCAAAAATTCTTCTTAATGAATGATCACAAGAGTCATCCTTAAAAACTGTGTATTCATTTTTGGATAAATTGATTTTAAAATATTTTGTGAACTTTTATGTAAAAAAATCGTGTTTTTAGAGGTTTAACAAGTTCTAAAAAATTTAAAAATTTATAAAATGCTTATTTAATGCACAGTTTTGTTAAATATATTATCCTGAATAGAAAAAATATTGTTTTAAAGCTGTATCTTGAATAGAAAAAAATCCTTAGCGATTCCAGTAACATGGAAACACTAAAAACTGATCATCGAGAAAAGGCGCCTTAAAGTTTTGTTTCTCTATTAGAACACATAGCGTGCATGCCCTAAAGTCACTCATAACTTTTTAAATAATTGAGGTAGAGCATCGCTATTTTTTCTGAGTATTTTAAATGACTTTTACTTTCGAAATAAGTAATAAAAAAATTTGGTTGTTTGGTCATTTTTGAGGTATTGTGACCTCTTAACTACTGGAACTTCAAATCACGACAACCCTATGAATGGATCACTTCTGTTTAGATAGTCCTGTGCCATCGTATTAGGAATATTTTTATGTATAACTTACTAGGAAACTCAATGAGGGTGGGTCAATCTTAGTTGAATCTTAAACTATAAGAGCATGCTCAATTCTTCATAATATTTTTTATCCTTAAAACTGATTGAAACAGTGAAGTTAATAATTTTTGTTTCCCGACTTTGTTGGCTACTTTAAAGAACATAAGTTCCCATTATGGTTAAAACGACTTTACTCGATGTCATACAATGATTATTTCTAGCATTTTGGAAACGATGTTATAAAAATATTATCAGTTAAATAGAGATGTTTTTTCATTTTACTCAAAATAGTCTAGCCACATATCAACTGAAATTAATTTTAAATCCTACACGAAAAAATGAATGTTGTTTTTGCAGTATAGTACAGCTAATTTTATAGTAATAAACTAAAAAATTCTAGTTTTAATAAACTATTAAATTGCTATTTTTTCAGTAGTAAATTGTCAAGTTGCTAATGTTACAGTTTATTACCGTACCTTTTACAGTTTTAAACTGGAACCTCTGCTACTAGTTTTATATTTCTATTTTTACAATATAATACAGCTAAATTTTACGGCAATAAACTGTAAAATTTCTAACTGTTCAGTAAGAAACTAAAATTTCTAGCTTTATAGTCTATTACTGTGCATTTTACAGTTTTAAATTGGAACCTCTGCTGTCAGTATAAAACCGTAAAAACAACAATCCATTTTTCGCAGTGTAATAATCCGTTTTTGCAAGTACAGATAGCAACTTTCAATGCTCAAGCAAGAAAAAAAAACTAACAAGAATATTTAATTTAAATTCACTAAGTCTTTAGACCATCCCAATAAAAACAGAATTGGTCATTGCTTTCTGAACTCCTTAAGCAGAAAAAGAATACTAATTGGGCAAAGATAAACAAACTACTGTGTCTGACTCAGTACCAAAGACATACAAAAAGAGTCCCGATATTTAAAAGCTTCCTTTTAATTAAGACTAAATTAAATAAAACTTTCCCCTGGGGAATCTAAATTAAATTTACGAACTCAGTTCATCTCACGGGATGCTTCGTAGATTCAAAGATCTCTTTGCTATTTGTTGAATATATCCGTAATTAGGGTTATAAAAGCTAATACACGTTTTAAAATACAGTATGCGATTAATTCTATTTGTAACAGTGTACAACTGAGACGGAGACTTTGTTTCTAAAACTTTAGTAGTAACTATAATTTATTAAATGCTCTGTCAACACAGTTCTCCAGTTTTATAATTTTCTCAGAAAAACAAGTAGGAAGAGAAAAGAAATCCACATTTCGTTTTGTCAAGTATCAACTTAATTTATTGCATTAAATTAGTTAACTCTTTTTGAAAAGTATAAGGAGGAGAATGAAAGTATAATTGTTACATTTTTTTTTCATCTCTAATACTCTAAGTCACTTAGACTCAACGCTATTTTTCTTTGTGAACTTTGAAGTAACAAAGCAGCATAGCATTACTTACTGAAAAAAACTCGCTCTCAAAAGTAGACCATACTCCAAAACACAAATTAACGGATATAAAGGTTCTTAAAAACTCAGAATATTCGGAACCTAGCGTAATACTTTCAATCAAAAATATGGAACGCAAAACAAATGAAAATAATTATTTTGTTCCTCTTTATTTTTTAATAAATAAATATACATTCGACTAAGTCATGCATTTGGGCAGTATGAAAAAAATGTAACTTCTTGCTAAATTGAGAAATAAAATTCTGTAACTATTTAAAAATTTCCTTTAATTCTGTTTCATGCAAATCCAATTTAATGTGCACAATAGTTTCTTTTCATGTAAGTAAATATCGCACACGTTCAGTCAAAAGTCAGTCAACCAAAGGACTATACTTGGGATGGAAAAGAGGAATGGAATGAAAGAAAGCTTCTCTTCAGGGGGTGGGGGATTTTTTTCCATAAAAATTAATGTTAGAAAATGTATTGCGTTCATCAGCAGATCATACTGAATTTCCTATCAGAAATAAACGTATAGCATTTAAAATATCCCATAACGTTTGGAAATTCACCAGGGAAGAATTTATCACATTTGTTCACAAATTAATAAAAACGTTAGAGAAAAAGATCTTGCATATATGATTGAGTTTTGCGAGTTTAGCCATGGAGCACTTTCTTCTACAAAAGCGTATCTGGTAAAAATTCGGAATTCGGAAATACTTTTTGCGACTTCATTATTTTTCCGACATTGTACAAAATAATTATGCATTGCATTTTAATTGCGTGTTTTACACTTGCTAAAACACACGTTTTTTACGAAGGGGAGACACTGCGGTGCAAATTTTCTGTACGGGTGGAAGTGAACACTGAACAAGGTGACAAAGTTCCATTTCGCGTCATAGGTTCAAACTGTGCGACTGAATAATTTTTACTAATATCCACCAGAACGGTTGCAGTAGATTATCGTTGCTGTCGTAGTTATTTTTAAGAAACGTCTTATTTAGTGTAATGGTGGAATAATTCCTTTAAAACCAGAAAAAACTTGAAAAAATTTGATAAATAAAAATAAAAAACAGGATTATGCGTACTGGCTACAATCTCTTTTGTCTGCAAATTGGAAAGATATAATATTATCTCTGGAGCTCAGTAAAAGTATTTCTTTCGATGCCGTTATACATTGCTGTGGTTTGTACTTTATTTATCTAAATTCATGATGTTTGCATTATTAATTTTATCACATATAAGAAGATAGTTGGATCGTATACGCAATTGATACTTCCAACATTTTGTTTTAACTACTCATTTTGCAGCACCACACTCCTTATTACATGCAGTGTTACCCTTATTTTAAATGTTGCGAATAACCCGCAGTATTGCGCTTAAGCGACCACTAATTGGTATTTTTATCATACTTTAAAT
>JAXGGA010016007.1:0-27687 GCA_038373865.1 Uloborus plumipes
CAAAATAAAACCTAAACACTAATCACCTCCTCACGGCTACAAGTTTTTCATCCGGTCTTCAACTAACAGCTCATGTATTCCTGCATCGTCCGTCAGTTACCCCAACATTTGGGATCCGAATGCGACAGGCGCTTTCACAACTACAGATACCAGATTTCAATGCGTACAACTCAATAGAACTAATCGCACCATGGAGCGAAATTTGCATTTCTGTTCTCCATGACTTCGATCATTTCCAAAAAGACACCACAGCCGATGCAGTATATCAATAAATTTATAACGATGTAAAATACAAATATATGCAATATAAACAAATTTTTACAGACGGATAAAAATCATGCAATCACGTCGGCTTTGCGACAATAATTGACGATCAAATATGTTCACAACAATTAAATATTTCTTGTTCAGTCTTCAAAATATTTCTTGTTCAGTCTTCCCCTCGGAAATTAAAGCCATAGCTACTGTGGTGATGCATGGTTATTTAAAAACCATTAGATCGTATAGTGGAGTATTCAAAGCATTGTTTAACATGGCTATGCAAAAAAAGGTGCTTACATCACGAATGAAAAAAAAAAAGGAATCAGTTAGAGCAAAGATTATATTTATTTAAAATGCACTTCAAGCTGCTACTCATATTCATATAATTATATCAATTGGGTGCGCACCTGAGAATATAATCACAGATATAAAAATTTATCACACATTGAAAGGTTCTAGGATAAAAGTATATTACACGTAAATTAAATTCATCGAGTCACTTTAAATATGGCAGCAATATTGTAAAAAATGAATGGGGGCTGTGGTTGCGGGAGCGACGTCCGTATACCACAGAAGTTGAGATGGAGGAAAGAAAGGAATCGACGAAATATTACCACGGCTTGCCTTCTTCGCCATCCCTTCTCGCTCGTCATACATCAGAGCGGGGGCGCAGATTTCAGCGTTGTTGCACCATGGGGCGCGAGGACGAGAGTTCGCAGAAGTAGTTGATCTGTTTATAGTTCAAAGTGGTACGGGAGAAACTGGGTGTCTTGCCTGGGCGCTGAGGACAATGCGTCAGCTTGGGTGAGCTCAGCTTCTAGAGGAGGTGAGCTCCTCTAGAAGTGGTGACCTCGTGGGGCGTAGGGGCGCTGTTAGGTTCTTTGTAGAGATTCGTCATCGATGCTGGGGCGAATGCTCTGGAGGCATCACAGGAGAGATTCCGGCTTCGAGATATAGCGTCGAGTGGCTCCAATAAAATGGACGAAATTCATTTAGCCACTTATCTTCATCTGATTCGCATCTTTTTTCAATCCAGTCTCATCGGTGGGTAGAGTCATAAGAAAATGTTAATAAGTGGAATCGTAAATCGGTCCGGTATGTAATAAATCATATTGATATATAAATTGAACTCGTTAAGTGAAGAGGAGCTGTTGTACTACCATATAGTCTGTGGAGTTAGCGACAAAAACAGCCGAAATATTTCACTTCCGGATACCAGTGTGAAATTTGGTACAGAGCTTAGGTACATATATAAGAACAAAAAACCGCCGGGAGACACTTGATCAGGGGTCATGAACTCCCGTGATGACGTCATCAAGATGGCCGCTTTTACAGGTAATACGTTCGTTTAATTGCTTAAAACTCCATCATAGATTAAAATATTGCAAAACTCAAATGTATCATCTGAAAGCTGTTTAAAAGAGCTATTTAGAAAGATTTAATTTTTCTTTCTGAGGTCAAGGTCCCACCTGTAATGACGTCATCAAAATGGCCGCTTTTACAGGTAAATACGTTTATTTAACTCCCCCTAAAACTCCATCATAGATTTAAATATTTCAAAACTCAACTATATCACCTGAAAGCTCTTTAAAAGAGCTATTTAGAAAGATTTAATTTTTCTTTCTAAGGTCAAGGGCCCACCTGTGATGACGTCATCAAAATGGCCGCTTTTACAGGTAAATACGTTTATTTAACTCACCCGAAAACTCCATCATAGGTTCAAATATTGCAAAACTCAAATATATCATCTGAAAGCTCTTTAAAAGAGCTATTTATAAAGATTTAATTCTTCTTTTTAAGGTCAACGGAAAACCTGTTATGCCGTCATCAAAAAGGCCGCTTTCACAGGTAAATACGTTTGTTATACATTTTCAATTTAAAATTGTTATAACTTTTCAACTATTTGTCTTAGAAAATAAAAGCAAGCACTATAAAGTAGCTCTTTTAAGCGCTTTCGGATGATATATTTCAGTTTTGCAATATTTAAATCTATGATGGAGTTATAAACAGTTACATGAGCGCATTTACCTGTAAAAGCTGCCATTTTGATGACGTCATCACAGGTGGGCCCTTGACCTTAGAAAGAAAAATTACATCTTTCTAAATAGCTCTTTCAAAGAGCTTTCAGATGATACATTTAAGTTTTGCAATATTTTAATCTATGATGGAGTTTTACGCAATTAAACGAACGTATTTACCTGTAAAAGCGGCCATCTCGATGACGTCATCACAGGAGTTCAGTACCCCTGATCAAGTGTCTCCCGGCGGTTTTTTGTTCTTATATATGTACATAAGCTCTGTACAAAATTTCACACTGGTATCCGGAAGTGAAATATTTCGGCTGTTTTTGTCGCTAACTCCACAGACTATTTATGCTCCCAGTATTTACAGAAGTAGTGTCAAAACACATTGCCTGAATTTTTTCAACTGCTCCCTACTCTTCGACTGTCGAAAATACAGCTTTTGCTTGAATTAGGCCCGTGCTGTTTTCTAGGATTGGAACACCTATCAACTGCTCTTCACTGCCACAAGTTATTAAATCGCTAGCCTCTCTACATTTTCTTTACTTAGTAAATAAGGAAGCAATTTTCCATCCCAGTACACAACTGCTCCTTCTAAATCTGAATTAATAAATCTATTTTTATTTAAGATTGGATCTTTGCTGACGAAAATGCTGTCTGAGAAGTCGTATAACACTTCTACTTAAAATTAAATTCTGGGGGTCATGACCTAATGCTTCTGCTGTAGCTGCTATTATTCGTACTGCATCTCTGTCTGATATACGACACCTGTCTAACAGTATGGACAGTTTTTCTGTTATGATCTCTTCTTTACCTCTACAGTACCTCCTCCTCTTTATTTCCTTTCCTGCTTCCTCTTGATGTGAAAAATTATACTCTACATCTTCCTGCATCGGCTCATCTTCCTCTGATATACTGCTACTGCTTGGTAAAGATTCTAATTCTCCTTCTGCACCTTCAAAGAATGAAATATAAATTTGAATCACCAAATTTTACTCACAATAAAAGTTTCTGTATCAATATTAGTAAATATTTTTTTTAATTAAAAAAGGAGTGGAATCAAAACTTACCTGCATTTTCTCTTGATTTCTAAAACCTTGCCATCTCAGCTTCTCGTCGAGCTTCTTTTTGTTGTTCTAATCTTATAAATTTCGTGTCAACGCCTCCCAAGCATCCAGGACGTCCTTTTTGTCTTTGGAGTATCAGAAACTGCTTGTCTTCTTCAGCAATGCTATTCAGTGCATCCTGATGTGCAACGTCAAATAGGTCATCAAATGTAGACTTAAAAGCAACAACTTTTTCATTTTGAATGGCGTTTTGGGATCTCGAAGAACTTTTTTGAAGTTTTCTCCATTCATCATACAGATTTTCTAGCTTTTTAACACAGTTTTTTAGTTGTTTAGTTGGTATCTTGGCTTTTTCCCAAAAAATGAGAACTTCCTTAATTGTAAGATTTGAAGTTTCTCTGAGGCTCAGTTTAACTTGACGCAAGTTATAAAATAAACTGCGCAAGACTTGGATATTAGAAGGTAACTTGGAACCTGTGATTTGATGAGACATCCGACCAATTAAAAAAATATCGTCTTTCTGTCTCAAACTCATGCTTGTTGATGCTTTGGAACTCGAAGGTGCAGCCATTCTCCATTAAATCTCGAAGAAGGGTAACTCACGAATTTTAATGCTTGAAGACTTACAAGGCAAATAACAACAAATACACAACATCGGCTAAGTGTTGTGAGGCGTTTCAAAGGCTTTTCAGTCCTCCCACGAAGTATATGACGATTGGTGACGACTGTGCCTTTCTTTATGGGGTGACAATTCAAGTCCCCACACGAACTCTCCATTTTCACTTCTGATTGCAAGATCCCCTTAATAGATTACAGGTCACTGCGGTCATTTTATGGCTTACTGCTTTCCTGGGAATCGTAGTTTCTTCCTCCCTGGGGGGTCGAAAGCCCTTACAATGCATAGACTTACAGCTATTGTTCAGCGCTGGACTCCGTGGAAAAAAGCAAAGTTCCGATCTGTATTCATGGTTTATGCAGCTAATTTCAGGCGTTTTACAATTCAGTTATTTGTTTTAGTAATGACTTTCAGAGACATAATTAGAGTATATATTCCTGATATTATTTCTGCCTTTACTCTAAAAAGTTAATATTACAAGTAGATTCGAACAAATTTACTGCAAGAAGTAATGAAATTTATATTTTAATAATTAATTCATTTTATGCGATTTTGAGGATGTACGCGTGACCTGACTTCAAAAATTCTGAATAATACTTAATCATTTTTTACCAAAATTTGAATGAAGTTAGACTTAAAGAATAAAATTTCCTATGAAATGAGACCAAACTGCGGTTTTAGGGCGAATGGTTTTCATTTTATTGAGGAAAAACTACGATTTTTTGCCAAAAATAGCTGTTTTTCTGAACTTTACCCTCTTTGCGACACGTGTTAATATTATCCGATTGAGCTAAAACTTTACAAATAACTTTTTCTAGTCTAGTGTCACATTTTAGGGGGGTGCCGCAAAAGATTAGTTGAAAAAAAATTTCCCCATGTTACTTGCAATTTCGATGATTTGCGTTGCAGCCTGACTTGTGAAAATTCTGAAAAGTACTTAATAATTTTTTTCGAAATTTTAAATAAGATTAGACTTAAAGAAAATAAAATTTCCTACAAAATGAGACCAAAATTAAGCTTCTAGAATCAGTAGTTTTGGTTTTACAGAGTAAAAACTACAATTTTTGGCTAAAAATCGCTGTTTTTCTTAACTTTACCCTCTTTGCGGCACGTGTTAATATTATCCGATTGAGCTAAAACTTTGCAAATCTCATTTTCTAGCCCATTGGCACATTTAGGGGGTTGCCGCAAAAGATAAGTTGAAAAAATTTTTTCCCCATGTTACTTGTGACCACCCTAGTGTACAACTTATAATTATGAATTTAGACTTCATGTATATGGGACTGCTGTACTATGAAGATATCGTCTTATCTTTCGTGTATGCTGTCGCAACAGCAGATAGTGTACTGCTTCTAAACCCCAAAAGGTTTACTGTTTCCGTAACCAATGCTCCTTTTAGGTGCACTTCAATTATCATGTCTTTTTTATAACTCTGACAAATTTGACATTTTAACTCATCATAGACAGTTACAGACCTGCCAACTCTCCCGTTTTTCACGGGAGACTCCCGTTTTTTGCTCCAATCTCCCAATTATACGTTTGAGTATTGATTTCTCCCGTTTTTTGTTCCATTTTTGTATTTTCTTATATTTTTTTAAAAATTGAGTAATACTTTCATCTGTAAAATATACTTATTCACAGCCCCAATAGATGGCGTAGCTATCAGCGCTGATCTGTACGCAATGATCCCAAAACTGCACCATTTGCGTCGATGTGCGCCGCCGAATACCACCTGCTACAGTTTTTTTTTTAACCCATTTTGCGCCAAAGGTGTGTCAAAAAGTTCCATTAGCGAAATTGCCGTTTTATTACGAATTTATTACTGAAATCTTCGACTCAAATGACAATATTTTTATTTCTGTTTTATTCTCAATGTTTCAAAATCGTAAAATAAGAGGAACGAAGTGTCAGGGAAAATGTGTGCAATCTTTTTGCATCCATTACAGGAATTGAAAGTTTAGCTTTCAGACAATTTCTTAATCAGCTACAAAGCGATCACTTATACTTTTTCGTGTTATTTTTCATCCAAACATTTTTTTTTTTTTTAACGCTTGGTCTTTGAAAAATTCGGCAAAATTTGTAAACGAGCGATTTGTTTCAATTCTCTTCAGCTGAAACGATCGTTTTGATTCAGTTGTCATTCTAAACATACACTTAGTGGGATAATTCTGCAGTTTTAGCAGACTAAAAAATGATATATTTAAAAAAAAAAAATCCTAAAAGTACAAGAAGGCTGACGGAAACAAATTTTGATTTTAAGCTATTGCATTTGACCTCCAAATAAATTTTCTTTTTGACCTGAGCAATTATGATGCTAAAAAGTTTGAAACAAACACAAAGCATAAGTAATTTATTTTTAGAATTAAATTGAAAAAAAAAAAAAATATATATATATATATATATATGAAATTTGAAGCATGGTTATAATTTTTTGAATATTTTACTGAGGTAAAATTATATGTATACTCATTTAAAAAGTCTATTTTGTCAAATAAGCAATCATTTAAATTTCCTTATAAAAATAGTTTCATAAATGTGTATATTTTGAAGTAGTTTATTACATGTTATTGCTGTTAAATAACTAATGCATATTATTATTTTTTGAAATGAAATTGTTCTAACACAACAATGAACTGTCAATACTGAGGCTTGCTTCTTTTCTAGGCCTATTTTTTCCCAAAAAATTTTGCGGAGGGGGGGGGGACCAAAGAGTACTCAATGGGTATTATTTAACAACAAAATCACACCTACCTAAACCCTTTTCTATACATAGTTGAAGAATCTTTAAAAAACTACCCTGGAAGAGTAACAAGTTAATATGTCGCTGTTCCAAAAGAATGACACAACTGCTAAAACTGAAATTTTACAACAGACCAAAAGGAAGAAAAATAACTTTTATTTGAAGTTTTCACGTTGAAAATTAATTTATGTGACAGAAAATAATGACAGAGGCAAAAGTTAAAGTACAATTACTTGGTTGTTTCACCTTAGGCTTTAAGACTTTGTGATATCATTAAGCCCTAAAACTCAATTACTCAAAAATGTACATTTATGTCATTGTCGTTCCGGAACAGCGATGTGATGTTACATTAGTCTACTTCAAGCTGGAAATATTTGATGAGTGTTTTTTCTTCATTATAGCATGGTTTAAAATTTCCATTTTTCTTCCTTGAAGCTTTGGCCAGATCTTCTGTTTTTTCATTTCATAAGGTTGACAGGTCTGCAGTTAGACAAACTCATGCCACGCAAACTCAAGAAGAAATTGCATCAGAAAGCAATCAAAATCCAATTATAGTTCGCATCCTCTTTAGTTTATTGGTGAATGGGAATTTACAACGTCCACCCCGTCTAAGACAGTATGGGGTAAAATTTCAAAAATCGCTGGTAATTATAATACATCTTGTGCACCAATTCTAGACAGGGTTCCCACGGGCCCGAAAAAGGCCCGATTTTGAGTTTGATTTTTAAGGGCCCCTAAAAAGGCCATATATTTTATCAAAAGCCCTAAAAATGGTTCAAAGTCTTTTTTTTTCTTAAGAATTTGCAAGAATTCTAAGTACGCATCTCGCTTCCTTCCATTTTTTCTCGATCGTCGTAACACAGCGTGGAGATTCAAGGTCGCAGTTCAAGGTGAGACTTATCGGGCTTTAGCCACGCCTGTGGTGTGAGGGTGAGCTTTTATTGGGTATCGTTTTCCGTAGCGTATACGTAGCTCCTGGTTGTAAAGATAAAAAGCAAAAAAGAAAAGATAATAATAAATCTGCTGAACAGCTGAACTTGTTATTTTACGGACGTTCTTCGGCGATTGTTGATACGTAGTAGCGTGGGTCGATTTTGCATGGCGAGTTGAAATAGCGTGCATTTCTGTTTTCTCTTCGTATCTTGTTTGTCGTTTAGCAAATATTAAGCTTCAACTATTTATTTTTGTGGTGATTTTCTTGAAGTTTTAGAAATGGAAAAACTGTTTTCAAAATGTTATGGTTGGTTGGTTGTTTTGAGTTTATTGGCGCAAGAACCTTTATAGGCTATACCAAAATGTTATGGTTAACCGAACCAGAATATCGGCACTGGCTTGCTCCATCGAAGAATAAACACCAAGCGTACTGTAAGTTTTGCGCAAAGGATATTAAACTTGGAAAAATGGGTGAAGGAGCGCTGAAAAGTCATATGAATGGTAAGTCTGGTTTTTTTCCATATATTCATGTTAATTTACAAAATTTTTTAACGTTTATGAAGTAGTCGAAATTTTTAATAAAAATTAATGTCGCTGTGCTGCACAGCTCTGATGTCCGGTTTAATTGACTTGTGATTGTTTTTATCGGTACGGGGTTAGATGGGGGAAAATTGCCGACCGGGTGGCTGATAATGCGAATGTTTTTAGTCACCACGTGGAGATTGGCGACTATTAAACTTCGGCTTAATCACGTGCCCCCCTCCCCCCGCGCAGCGATGTGTGGCCTGCGAGTGCAATTAGTTTTTTTGTGTTGAATTTTTTTCTTCAAAAAGCTTTTTACTCAAAAAGGGAAAGGAAGAGAAAGTTTTTTTGATGTAATTTTAAATCGCACACGAAATAAAAAACGCTCTGAAATTCGTTTGAAATAATCAAAAACAGATTTCAGAAAACAGACGTATTTTTCAAAATAAATACAAATTTCTATAACCACCATCCCAAGTAGCACACTTCGTTTTTTAAAGGTTGTAAAATGGTTATTAACGTTGTAACAACCGCTTAAAAACGTTTATAAGACGTTTAAAGGTTATTTGTGCTACCTAGGATATTTTAAATTTTTCAATCACAAAAACTTTAAATGTTATTGATAAAATATTATCCAATATTGTTTTTTTCCAATATAGCATAAGTTGGTTTTAATTGATGGTTGGTCAATCATGTTTAATTTACAGTACAAAAGAGTTTAATTTTCTGAAACTTGGATTTCTTTTTGAAATCTCGTACCTTTTCTTTCAATTTTTTTTTCTATGTAGAGGGTTTTGTTAAATTTTTTTTGTCCAATTTTATGTTATTTTGCAGTTTTATTTATTTTATCATTAACTTTATTATGACATACATATTGCATTTTAATATTTATTTTATTTGCAAATAAAATAATTGTATTATAAACATTTTGTATATTATTGTAAGTATTATGAAGACAAAAATCACTTGGGGTACGACATACAGTGTCTCCAGAACTATCCTATGCGCAACATATTCCATGTTCTTGTTTGAAGAAAGAATGCTGTCTTAATTTTTTTCTCACTATGACGAAAAAAAGAAATTGACTAATAGTGAACTAAAACATCCTACTTCATACTAGAAGAGTGCAGTTAATTTGCTGCAAGATTAATGACAACTTAATTTCTGAAAGTTACTCGGCATGATTGAACTAATACTTAAAATAAAATTTTGTAAATATAACTGCCATGCGATTCATTACAGGATTTGTAGAAGCATCGGTGTTATTCGTTTGTTGAATATTAACGTAAAAAATCATTAGTAATTAATTAGTTAATACTGGTCAAAGGAGCCGCCTCTCCCCCTAATGTCAAAAGAGGAGTAAATATGCAGAGTTGCATATTTGCTGTAGTAATTTAGTTATTGAATTTTTTAGTGGTTGATATAGGTATAAAACTTTTGTTCAGTACGTATAAAACTTTATAAAATAATTTAGTGAATCTAGTAAATTGTAATAATAAATTTCTTAAAATAACTGAAGTTATAAATGTATATATAAAAGTTCAAAGTAAATGATAAAGAAACATTATTTTTATACTGTAAAATTTTCTTTCAGGCAAAAAACATACGGCACTAGTGAATGCTAACTGTAACACATCTGCTTTGATGAAAAGTTTCCTAAAAAACCCTCAAAAGGATCTAGACATTGCAGTAGTCCCATCCACTTCGGCAGTCGCTTCCACCTCATCAGTCCTTTCTACTTCATCAGCCTAATCTGTGAATACTTTGACAGTAACTAAGAATTTTCTGTGCTAGATGCAGAAATAAGGTGGGCGATTAAATGTATTTCAGAGCGTTATAGTTACAACTCCTGTAGAGACATAAGTAAACTGTTTCAAGATATGCTCACAGATAGCTTAATAGCTAAAGAATTTTTATGTGGGTAAATAAAAGGTGCTTACTTATTACGTTTTGGAATAGCCCCATACTTGGAAAATTTACAGTACGATTTGTTGAAGGATTGTGCGAACTATTGCCTTTTGTTTGATGAAAGTCTAAACAAATATCTACAAAAAAGCAACTAGACCAACATGTTCGCTTTTGGAACGAAACTGAACAGTTAGTTGAAACATCGTATGTTACTTCAGTGTTCTTGGGACATGTTACTGCGGACGTGATGTTTACGTATGTAACTTTGTAGAAATAATACTACAAGAAAACGTCTAATTTCATTCAATAGAAAGAGTGTTTTCCAATGAAAGCTGGAAAAATGTAGAAACTTCTGGACACAACTGAAGTGATATGAAATAACTCTAAGCATTTACGATTTTCTATTGGGAAGGACCAATTTACAAATCGAAATGTGTTTACACTGAAAAGTAACATATTTCAAACCGACTTGTATTGCGCTGTTACCCACATTCTTTTATCATCAGGCGAAAATAAGGAACTTTCCAGATGTTATGTATATTCCTTACAGCATTCAAAGCCCTTACTCTTTTACGGTACTATATCACTTTTTCTCCCAAACCCCTGGGAAAGCTACAACAAAAGCGCCTTTGTTTTGAGCGCCTTACGCTTTCCATTCCTAAATCACTGCTCCCTTTAGTCTGGTGGACGCTCTCATGGAGGTTCAATACAAGTTTGGACATTAGGAATTCTTAAATCAACGCTACTGTCGGTCATCTGACATTCCACAGCATGAACAGTGAAAAATTTTTGGAACATTGCAGAACGTTTTGAATAGTAAGTATTCAAAACACTGTACATTAATATGTGCCCACACCTCTTAAAAGGGTTATTTTCTCACTCCAGGTGCAAACTTAAATCAATGTCAATCTGTCCCAACACACATTCTAAGACCACCCTATAATATAAAAGCTGACTATTATTGTCCAGTCACGAAGCTATTTTACATCTATGCCTATCCCCTTTCTGATGTAAGCCAATAGTAGGTTTAATAAGAAAACTCTAGAAAGTTCTCGGATCTATAAATCCCTTTTCTTTTGATTGGTTTGGTTTATTTAGATTTATTGGCACCAGAGCCTTATAGGCTATACTGCGCCAAACGAAATTTTAATTCTTTTCTTTTGATCATTATGCATTGAACTCTTCTGTACTTTGGATGAGATCCTTCTCGAAAATTCTAGTCAAGAAAATTTATATAAACCACCGCGCCAACTGAAAAAATTATTCCTCATCTCGACTCTACTTTTCCCATCAGTGCGTTTAAATATAGAATATATTTTACGAACCACCTTTTTATTGCGCCATGGAAGAGGAAAAATCATATCAAAGCTTTGATGTCCCACTTACTGATAAAATTATATCAATTATGGACATTGAAGATCTGACCTCTGCTCAACTACATGAACCGTTTGAAGATGAAGTTCAAGCTGGATCGTGTGAAGATGAAATGCCTGTACAGTCAATATTTAGATGCAGCCAGTGTAAAAACTCCTTTCATTGCAAAAGAAATTTAACAAGACATAAAAAATCGAAACATACTTTACTTCGTTTTGAGTGCAATCGATGCGAAAAAAGTTTTAATAGAAAGGAACTAATTTGACAAGACATACCAAAACTCATGAAAATTCATCTACCAGAACTCCAGTTCCCTCAAAGAGCAAGTCAATGCGTTCCGAGAAAAGAAAGACGCTGCAAAATACTTTAGATGAAGGAGAAACGATGAGTGCGATTCACTCCCCATCTTCTGCAGCAAACTTACCTGCTTCATCTAAAAAACGAGCCAAACAAACCACCCAAGAGCGATTCTCCGATCTTGGGTGAAACATCAAACCTACCCGGCCCATCTAAAAAGCGTGCCCCAGTGTCGTTACATCAGAAGATTCTAACTTACCCTGTCCCTCAACAAAGCGAAACTCATCAGACCCTCCAGCTGCTATAAGAAGTTGTTTAAGCTCTTTTTAAGAGGAAAAAATAGAGCCTAATTTGGAAACAGAAAAAGAGTTGACAGTCTTAATTCCGTTGAAAAAAAGACTGTGCACATTCTTCAAAACACAGTGGACGCCTAAAGGGAATACAATTTTGTATCAATAATCTGATTCGCTTCGTTCGCAACATTAACGACGAGGAGCAAGAGTACTGCACGGGAAACTTCCGGACCACATTCATACTGTATTAATGGGAGAAACGCCTCAGCTGGAGTCAAGTTTCGATAAGGTAAGTGTTTGTGCATTATTACTTTCATTTTATTTTCCCCTCGACGTATATATGTAAATTGAATGATAACAAAATCACATTTTTAAAATCATAATAAGAGAAAGAAGTCACTTCAGAATGTATGATTCATTTCTAAAAATTATTTAATGAATACCCTGATATAGAATGTTAATTTATTACATATGTATGAAATAGCTTTTTAATTTACAAATTTTAAAGAATAATGTTTAACTATAGATACTCCTACACAGCTGAAATAACAGAGATGAACACTATTTTCCGAACTTTTTGCTTTAATAATACTATTAAAATACCACGATTCATACCGAGTTTTTCCTTCATGTCTCTTTTCAGGTCTGATCTTCCTATGACGCATTTCTAGAAAAGGGATCTGGATGAGTTTTCGACTCGATACTTTATTTGAAAATAAAAACAGCAAAATACCAGCCTATCCTGGCTTCATCGTATACGGGTCATTTTAAAAATTTGCTTACATTTGCTGTCCGGAGGTTAAAAAGACGATTTTGAAGCATAACTTATATCTTAAATTCAATGCGAATAATTATTTTCTGCAAGAAATACCCCCAAAAAAATTCTATCACTCAACAAATTATTGAAATTTATTTATTTATTTTTATATAAGTCTTTAAAACTGAGAATCAAGGCAAAAACGCTTGTCCATTTCCAATTTTCGCAAGTTCAACTATTTTTTTCCTATACTTAATGGTCAAAAAAAGTAAATGCGACATATTTTTTTCATATATTTACTATTAGTATATGGTATTCATGATAAATATTGACAATAGTAATTTTATTTCAATAAGAAATGTATGAATATATTTTGTCCGGAAGTTCTTGTCAAGTCCGTTACCCTAAGATTATTTTAGCTAAAAAGGTATTTATTGAAGTCAAAAGATGGTAACACGTATTCAGTTAACTTAACAAATTAGTGACGTAACTATTTTGTACCATTTTGTTTCCCTAAGTCGAGAAGTATTACTGTGGCGTTTCGCACAAATTTTTTTCCAGGTGCGTATTTTTATTCTTTGTCAAGTCCGTTACCAAAGATTTTAGTATTAATTTTTACTTTTTCTAAACTTTTACCCCTAAATATTGTTCCTTATACAACTCTAAGAAAATGCATATTGTAGTTCAATTTTTAAATTCGACAACCTAGCCATAATTTGATATTTTGGTTGAAATGTCAAGTCCGTTACTGGTCAAATCCGTTACCATAGAGTTTTTGATCAATATTTCAATCATCACAAAAATCGTTTTAAGCTTCAGGGCGCAAATAATTTCAAGTTAAGTTGGTTCTGGGCTCTATGATATAGTTTAAAAGTGAGATTTCATATTGATTTTGTATGGTAATGGACGACAATTTTCCTTGCAACTTACAGTTTTACAATAGCATTTGAATACTTAATTATTCATCAAAGTGTACAACCAGTTACTTTTTTACACACCAACAATATGTGACTAAACATCTGTTAGTGTTTCTAAAAGAAAATAGTAAGTTAAAAAAATTACTTAAAAATTTTGAAATGTAAGCATATGGTGAAAATGACCCATACCCCACTCCCAGACGCATTGGCTAAAAAGAAAAGCATCATCAACGTCCAAAATACGGATAATAAGTGCTTGCTATGGTCGGTGCTGGGTTTTTTACATCCGGTGGAGAATAATCCACGCAGAGTAAGTAATTATCTACCTTTCGAGAACGAACTTATTACAAATGGAATCGACTTTCCAACTCCATTAAATCAAATTGATAAATTCGAAGAATTAAATAAAATATCTATAAATATTTTTGGATATGAAAAGGAAACTTTATTTTAAGAATTACAAAAGCAGGGTACATGTGTCACGCGAATCTGTTATTGATATCTGATGATGATAAGACATTTTCGTCTCATAAAAATTTTAAATTGATTGTTTTTGATATAACTAAACATAAAGGCCAAAGTTTTTACTGTTGGTACTGTTTACATAGGTTTTGAAGGAAGGAACTACTTGATTATCATGTAGTAGATTGCAGAGTTCATGACGTGCAAAAAATTAAAATGCCTTCTGCAACCAACAAATGGTTAAAATATGATAAATATGATTTAAAATGTAAAGTTCCCTTTGTAATTTATGCAGACTTAATGCATTTAAAGGAAAGTGGATACTTGCCTGCCCAGTCCACAACATCCATATACAATTCCGACCGAAGAACATATGCCTTGTGGATATTGTTATGTTATCATTGGCCCCAATGGTAATTTGTATAAACAACCCGTGGTCTATCGCGGAGAAGATGCAATTGAACATTTTCTAATAAACCTTTTAAAAGAGGAGGAAAAAATCTCAAATATTATGATACGTTCAACTAATGATATATACTAAAGAGGATAAGGAAAATTTCAATTCCGCTACCATTTGCCATCTTTGCAAAAAACCACTATCAAACGATAAAGTTAGGGACCATGCTCATGTCACGGGCAAGTTTCGCGTAGCGGCTCACAGCAGCTGCAGTTTAAATTGTAAGCAGCAAAAATTTAATCCGGTAATAATGCATAATTTTAAAAGGTATGATTCTCATTTGATTATTCAAGCACTTGGAAAAGTGCGAAATAGAAATATTTCGTGTATTCCGAACAATAGTCAGAAGTTCATATCGTTTTCGATAGGATCTTTAAGATTGCTAGATTTGTTACAATTTTTAAAGGCTTCGCTAGAAAAACTAGTTTCCACTTTATCTAAAGAAAACTTTAAAATATCCAAAGTTATTTTTAAGGATAAGTTAGATCTCATGACTCGTAAAGGTCTTTACCCTTATGAATACTTGGATAGTTTTCAAAAATTTGAAGAAAAACGGCAACCGCCTAAAACTTCATTTTTTAGTAAAATCACAGAAGGGCACATTACTGATGAGAAATACAACCACGCTCAAAGATTACAGAGTGCGTTAAAACTGAATACATTAGGAGAGTATCATGATTTATATGTATTAAGTTACGTAACTTTGCTCTGCGACGTTTTCGAAAGTTTTAGATTTTTAACAATTAACTATTATAAAGTCGATGCTTGTAATTTTTATACTGCTCCTGGTCTTGCTTGGCAGGCAAGTCTCTGCATGTCTGTGGTGAATCTTGAACTGCTAACGGATCCTAATATGCATTTATCCAGTGAATTCTTGTTCCTGCTCATGCGTGGCATTCGACTCCATGAAGCTACCCTGCAGGCATGTGTTAGGAGTAAGAAAAACATTGGAAATGCCTCTTTTCGACGCGGACCTAATCAGTCTCAGGTGGACGAAGAAATACATGCAAACTCGCCAAAGGATGTTCATAGAAAAGCCAACTGGCATTGAAAAGGTAGAGGTGCTTGCAGCAGCTGCAATTGAAACACCAAAGTCAAAATCGAGGGCTCAGAAATTTCGGATGGCAACTGTTTTGACAACCCAGATTGCAGACATAGTCTCTGAAGCATGTTCAGAAGATTTCTCTCAAAAAATGGAATTGCTCCAAAACATTTTAAAGTTAGTTTCCTCATTTTAAATAACCACTTGAAATGTTTTCGTTATTTATAATTGTTGATAAATTCTTAACTTTTATTACAGTAATCTGAGAGAAAACAAAGAGTTCAACATATATTCTGGCTGTTGTTTATCAGGTAAAAAACAATGAATTTATTTATTTTTTAATACTTATACAGGCAAAGTTTCACTTTGGGCAAACATTTTCTACATTAACAGTATAACCTCCTTCATCAAACACCTCAATGGTTCTTGAGGAAAAAGAAGCAAAGAGCATTTTATAGTAAAATGCGTAATATACCTATAACTTCTCTTGAAAGAAAAATTTGATCCGTGAAATATTTGAGTTTTGAAAAGTAATGAAATGTTTGTTTAAATTTACAGGTTTAATGCTCACAGACTCATCGCAGAGGAATGAACAATTCTACCTCATGTTGCAGGTATGATTCACTGTTTTTTATTGAGCGCTTTTTCAATATAGTTTGTCTAATGGACTGCATTGTACTTTTCAAACTGTACTTAGTATGTGTTTTTATATTAAGATGCGAAACAGAAGAAATATTGATCTAGTACAGAACACTGAAAGGCCTTGAAGCTGATCGCTTCCCCATCATTTTATGCATATAAAATCATTACTCCGGACTTAGCTTCGGTAGAGAGAAAAAAAATTTCACTCGTTCTCAATAGACCTATCTGTGTAGGGTTTTCTATACTAGATATATATCAAAGATCCTAATGTATAATTTCCATTACAGTTTCATTAAAAAAACGTACAATGAACAAATCGATTCCTGTATTTACAGACAAAGATTCTCTGTGTTATGAAATTGAAACGGAAAATGTTTATGATGATTTAAAATCAGCCCTTCATTTATTAGATACTTCCGATTACCCTAAAAAACATCCTCTGTACAGTGAGGCAAATCGTAAAGTTGTAGGTAAAATGAAAGATTAACTTGCTTTGAAAGCAGCTGTAGAATTCGTGTGTCTAAAATGTATAGCTTAAAATGTGAGAATATGGAAAAACGTACAGCGAAAGGGGTATCTAAAACATAATCAAACGAATGATGAGGCATGAAGATCATTAAAATTGCCTTTTTAACCAACAACGCGATTCAGCAGAGACGTCAAGAATAAAGAGTTTAAATCATAAAGTTGAAACAATATTATTTCGGAAACCTACTTTATGTCCATTTGATTGCAAGCGATATATCTGTACCTCAGAACCAGACTAACGTAAGTCCATTTTCGTCATTTTTCAGTAGAGGGGAAAAACGATGTATTCGACAATCGTTTTTCCCCTCTACCGAAAAATGACGAAAATGGACTTACGTTAGTCTGGTTCTGAGGTACAGATATATTAGAGGGTGGTGTTACAACTTTAGCTTATGAACACTGTGATGTAACAAATAGTGAACATCATGAATAATGAAATAAACCTATGCGTAATCAAAGCTACCGCATGTAAAATTTTATAATACTTTACTTCATGTATATGTACGTATCATCATAAACATAAATCCGTGTAAAAATATTTGTAAGCTTTTTTTCATATGTATATAAAGTTGAAATGTGTGGCTATTTTTATCAAATTGCTTGTATATATAATTTGTTTTTTTATAACTCTTATTTTACCAGGAAATGTACTTCTGTTACACATATTAATCGTTTAACGATGTTTCTGTCTGTATTTATATGTGCTAAAGAAAAATAAAGAATGTCTAAAATTGCAAAACATTTTTAGGCAATAGTGAAATTGTCGAGATTGGTTCAGTTTGCAGAAAAGAGGGACCAACAATAAAATGACTTGGTAAAGATAGAAATGCAAATTGGAAAAAGACAAGGGCCATAATGAATGACAAGGACATGGTGGAAAGGATGGTACTGAGCGAAAAATTCAATGATGCGAAGCTCCTCATCTGCAAATTCTACGTCTTGAAAGTTAAACGAGAAGTACGACTGCAAAATGTTCCATTTTTATTAATCGACTTCAAAATGGAGGCGGTAATCAGTGTA
This sequence comes from Uloborus plumipes, assembly GCA_038373865.1. Classification (NCBI taxonomy): domain Eukaryota; kingdom Metazoa; phylum Arthropoda; class Arachnida; order Araneae; family Uloboridae; genus Uloborus; species Uloborus plumipes. The sequence continues at coordinate 17,858 of JAXGGA010016007.1, forward strand.
TGTTTTTTTTTTTTTTTTCTTTGTCAGTCTATAACGGCTTAACTAGAGAACCTATTTTTATTGTTTTTTCTTGTGGATAGGGATGGTTTAACATAAGTCTTAAATTTACCATATTTATTCTTCAAAACTAAAAGTTATAAAAATAAGGTAATTTGCATGTAATTTCCCTATTAAATGACTAGAAAGTAAACCTATCAATGTTCGAAGGATAAAAAATCGTTCTTCATTTTAGTGAAGCAACTGCTACATATTGATAGTTATATTGGATATATAGTAGATTGGTTATATTTTGACAGTTAAAATTATAAGTAGCCAAATGCTGGGCAATAATTAATGTTCTTGCAAAATCAGTGAGTTTGAAGTACATAGTAACTGTGCTATTAATTAGGAGAAAATAATAAAATTTTATGATACATAATAAAAAAAGCTAATTACTTGTTCTAAATTTACCTTAAAAGCAAACAACTAAAATTTTAATATTTTTTCCTGTTGCTATACAATTGGAAAATGTTTAATAATAGTTAACTGTTTTTCATTTCAGTTAACAAGTCAAAAAATGCATATAACAATGGAAGAAGTGAAAAAAGGCTAGAGACTATTTCCCCGCAATGCTCTACTCTTCCTCAGAGAATGAGTATTTTTAAATGGCCTGTTTAGGCTGCACTTTCCTAAATGCTACCAATAACAGGCTAGAAGGTACACATACCAAGCTGAAATCAGTGATACGCCTTTATAGCTCATTGACCACATTGGTGGACGATTTTTTTTAAATTTTTTTATGTCTTTAGAGAGCCTGAGGAGTGTGAGGGATAAGGACATTGCTGATGCAATGTCAAAAGTTCCCACCGCCTCCAACGAACTTCTGGAAAGTTTTCAGGACATGCTGATGACTTTCCCGATGGCATTACCAAAGAGTTTGAAGCGATAGAACCAAATAAGCTTCATGAAGTTACCAAGGGTAACTTTAGTTATCTGTCTCAGGAAAGGCTGTTTCTAGTGAATTCTTGTTCCTGCTCATGCGTGGCATTCGACTCCATGAAGCTACCCTGCAGGGATGTGTTAGGAGTAAGAAAAACATTGGAAATGCCTCTTTTCGACGCTGACCCTAATCAGTCTCAGGTGGACGAAGAAATACATGCAAACTCGCCAAAGGATGTTCATAGAAAAGCCAACTGGCATTGAAAAAGTAGAGGTGCATGCAGCAGCTGCAATTGCAACACCAAAGCCAAAATCGAGGGCTCAGAAATTTCGTATGGCAACTGTTTTGACAACCCAGATTGCAGACATAGTCTCTGAAGCATGTTCAGAAGGTTTCACTCAAAAAATGGAATTGCTCCAAAACATTTTAAAGTTAGTTTCCTCATTTTAAATAACCACTTGAAATGTTTTCATTATTTTATAATTGTTGATAAATTCTTAACTTTTATTACAGTAATCAAAGAGAAAACAAAGAGTTCAACATCTGTTCTGGCTGTTGTTTATCAGGTAAAAACAATGAATTTTATTTATTTTTTAATACTTATACACGCAAAGTTTCACTTTGGGCAAACATTTTCTACATTAACAATATAACCTCCTTCATCAAACACCTCAATGGTCCTTGAGGAAAAAGAAGCAAAGAGCATTTTATAGTAAAATGCGTAATATACCTATAACTTCTCTTGAAAGAAAAATTTGATCCGTGAAATATTTGAGTTTTGAAAAGTAATGAAATGTTTGTTTAAATTTACAGGTTTAATGCTCACAGACTCATCGCAGAGGAATGAACAATTCTACCTCATGTTGCAGGTATGATTCACTGTTTTTTATTGAGCGCTTTTTCAATATAGTTTGTCTAATGGACTGCATTGTACTTTTCAAACTGTACTTAGTATGTGTTTTTATATTAAGATGCGAAACAGAAGAAATATTTATCTAATACAGAACACTAAAAAGGCCTTGAAGCTGATCGCTTCCCCATCATTTTATGCATATAAAATCATTACTCCGGACTTAGCTTCGGTAGAGAGAAAAAAAATTTCTCTCGTTCTCAATAGACCTATCTGTGTAGGGTTTTCTACACTAGATATATATCAAAGACCCTAATGTATAATTTCCATTACAGTTTCATTAAAAAAACGTACAATGAACAAATCGATTCCTGTATTTACAGACACAGATTCTCTGTGTTATGAAATTGAAACGGAAAATGTTTATGATGATTTAAAATCAGCCCTTCATTTATTAGATACTTCCGATTACCCTAAAAAACATCCTCTGTACAGTGAGGCAAATCGTAAAGTTGTAGGTAAAATGAAAGATTAACTTGCTTTGAAAGCAGCTGTAGAATTCGTGTGTCTAAAATGTATAGCTTAAAATGTGAGAATATGGAAAAACGTACAGCGAAAGGGGTATCTAAAACATAATCAAACGAATGATGAGGCATGAAGATTATTAAAATTGCCTTTTTAACCAACAACGCGATTCAGCAGAGACGTCAAGAATAAAGAGTTTAAATCATAAAGTTGAAACAATATTATTTCGGAAACCTACTTTATGTCCATTTGATTGCAAGCGATATATATTAGAGGGTGGTGTTACAACTTTAGCTTATGAACACTGTGATGTAACAAATAGTGAACATCATGAATAATGAAATAAACCTATGCGTAATCAAAGCTACCGCATGTAAAATTTTATAATACTTTACTTCATGTATATGTACGTATCATCATAAACATAAATCCGTGTAAAAATATTTGTAAGCTTTTTTTCATATGGATATAAAGTTGAAATGTGTGGCTATTTTTATCAAATTGCTTGTATATATAATTTGTTTTTTTATAACTGTTATTTTACCAGGAAATGTACTTCTGTTACACATATTAATCGTTTAACGATGTTTCTGTCTGTATTTATATGTGCTAAAGAAAAATAAAGAATGTCTAAAATAGCAAAACATTTTTAGACAATAGTGAAATTGTCGAGATTGGTTTAGTTTGCAGAAAAGAGAGACCAACAATAAAATGACTTGGTAAAGATAGAAATGCAAATTGGAAAAAGACAAGGGCCATAATGAATGACAAGGACATGGCGGAAAGGATGGTACTGAGCGAAAAATTCAATGATGCGAAGCTCCTCATCTGCAAATTCTGCGTCTTGAAAGTTAAACGAGAAGTACGACTGAAAAATGTTCCATTTTTATTAATCGACTTCAAAATGGAGGCGGTAATCAGTGTATGTTTTTTTTTTTTTTTTTTTTTTGTCAGTCTATAACGGCTTAACTAGAGAACCTATTTTTATTGTTTTTTCTTGTGGATAGGGATGGTTTAACATAAGTCTTAAATTTACCATATTTATTCTTCAAAACTAAAAGTTATAAAAATAAGGTAATTTGCATGTAATTTCCCTATTAAATGACTAGAAAGTAAACCTATCAATGTTCGAAGGATAAAAAATTGCTTCTTCATTTTAGTGAAGCAACTGCTACATATTGATAGTTATATTGGATATATAGTAGATTGGTTATATTTTGACAGTTAAAATTATAAGTAGCCAAATGCTGGGCAATAATTAATGTTCTTGCAAAATCAGTGAGTTTGAAGTACATAGTAACTGTGCTATTAATTAGGAGAAAATAATAAAATTTTATGATACATAATAAAAAAAGCTAATTACTTGTTCTAAATTTACCTTAAAAACAAACAACTAAAATTTTAATATTTTTTCCTGTTGCTATACAATCGGAAAATGTTTAATAATAGTACTCTGTTTTTTCATTTCAGTTAACAAGTCAAAAAATGCATATAACAGTGGAAGAAGTGAAAAAAGGCTAGAGACTATTTCCCCGCAATGCTCTACTCTTCCTCAGAGAATGAGTATTTTTAAATGGCCTGTTTAGGCTGCACTTTCCTAAATGCTACCAATAACAGGCTAGAAGGTACACATACCAAGCTGAAATCAGTGATACGCCTTTATAGCTCATTGACCACATTGGTGGACGATTTTTTTTAAATTTTTTTATGTCTTTAGAGAGCCTGAGGAGTGTGAGGGATAAGGACATTGCTGATGCAATGTCAAAAGTTCCCACCTCCTCCAACGAACTTCTGGAAAGTTTTCAGGAAATGCTGATGCCTTTCCCGATGGCATTACCAAAGAGTTTGAAGCGATAGAACCAAATATGCTTCATGAAGTTCCCAAGGGTAACTTTAGTTATCTGTCTCAGGAAAGGCTGTTTCTAGTGAATTCTTGTTCCTGCTCATGCGTGGCATTCGACTCCATGAAGCTACCTGCAGGCATGTGTTAGGAGTAAGAAAAACATTGGAAATGCCTCTTTTCGACGCTGACCTAATCAGTCTCAGGTGGACGAAGAAATACATGCAAACTCGCCAAAGGATGTTCATAGAAAAGCCAACTAGCATTGAAAAAGTAGAGGTGCTTGCAGCAGCTGCAATCGCAACACCAAAGCCAAAATCGAGGGCTCAGAAATTTCGGATGGCAACTGTTTTGACAACCCAGATTGCAGACATAGTCTCTGAAGCATGGTCAGAAGATTTCCCTCAAAAAATGGAATTGCTCCAAAACATTTTAAAGTTAGTTTCCTCATTTTAAATAACCACTTGAAATGTTTTCGTTATTTTATAATTGTTCATAAATTCTTAACTTTTATTACAGTAATCTGAGAGAAAACAAAGAGTTCAACATATGTTCTGGCTGTTGTTTATCATGTAAAAACAATGAATTTTATTTATTTTTTAATACTTATACAGGCAAAGTTTCACTTTGGGCAAACATTTTCTACATTAACAGTATAACCTCCTTCATCAAACACCTCAAAGGTCCTTGAGGAAAAAGAAGCAAAGAGCATTTTATAGTAAAATGCGTAATATACCTATAACTTCTCTTGAAAGAAAAATTTGATCCGTGAAATATTTGAGTTTTGAAAAGTAATGAAATGTTTGTTTAAATTTACAGGTTTAATGCTCACAAACTCATTGCCGAGGAATGAAGGGCCTACAATTTTACCTCATGTTGCAGGTATGTTTCACTGTTTTTTATTGAGCGCCTTTTCAATATAGTTTGCAAAATGGACTGCATTGTACTTTTTAAACTGTACTTAGTATGTGTTTTTATATTAAGATCATGATTATGCGGAGGTATTCTCACATCGATTTGGAAGCAATGAAACTTTAACGGACACAGAAGAAATGCCATTTGATGAACCGGAAATTGGAGACGGTATGATAGTTTGTATTATTTTTTTAAATCTTAAAATATTTTAAAACCTACCTCATTTGATTTAGAAGCTGAAAAAAGCCAGCATCTGTTTTGGTGGTAAAAAAAAAAATAAATAAATAAAAACCGTCTCAGAAACTTGAGCCAATTTTGTTTCAAGTTTTTTTTTTTTAATGAAAAAGGTTTTAGAAGTTTATTTTTTTTATCTATGAGAAGTTTAAATTTGGTAGACATCGAAAATTAATCCCCCCTTACTTATTCTCACCTCAGTGACAATGAGATTGACAAGAGGGGCTAGGGAACTCTGACAAAATAGACTTAATAGATGCTTCTTTCAGCAAAATAAATTGATTCTTTGTGACAATCTGCAAATGCTAAGCATGTAAAAACAAAAACAAAAAAACAAAAAAAAAATTGACCATTGATTAATTTCCCAAGCCTGAACTTTAAACTCACGGAGGTGAGAACTCTAAACAAACACACTAGGTTTAACATGGGAAATAAATTTTGACACCAGTATGTGAATGCAAAATTGCATTTTATGAAAAAGGTAACGGAGGTGAATTTATTGTGAGACGCAAGTCAATATCCTATTAAAACAAACAAACTCACAATATAAAAAAAATATATCGTAAAACATTTAGTATTTGAAACACTAACGGATGAAATGATGATACACGAATGACACATAACCATATTTATTTCATTAACAAAGTATTTAAACAATAAGAGCCACTAGGTGTGTGACATGCTACAGAAGTGCACATTCACCTGCAGTGAATAAACAAAAGATCTAAATACAATTTTTTATTTTAAAAAATTGTTAACAAAATTAAATGAATATTTTGTTTTATGAATTATATAAGATTTTTTTATTGTAAAACGCATGTGAAAAAACTATTATTTTTAAAGAATGATCCATACACAGCAAGATCATAATGATGTGTTTTTCTTATCTTTTACAGCCAATGATCATCTGATAGTTGCAGAAGGGCAAGTCCAAGACTTTATATTTGATACAAACACCTCATCTACATCAGCAGGTAATGGCTACGTGAAGTAGGAAAAAAATTGTGCGCAAAGATATGTCACTCAGCAAAATTACATTTACATGTTTTCCTTACCTTTTATAGCCAATAATCATTTGATGGTAGCAATGAGGGAATGAGGAAAAATCCTGTCTTTAAAACAAACACCCTTCTATCTCAGCAGGTAATGGCTGTGTGAAATAAGAAAAAACAAAATAATGCTCTAAACCTCAAGGAATATAAGAGACAACCAAATTATACACCGTTAAAAAGAGGTACTTAAAATCGAGACAAAATGTCTTATTTTCAAGAACATCGTAGTATCGAAATGGCTCCAATAGAATTTGTCTTGGAAGTAAAAAACAGTGTCTTATTTTTGAAACACACAGCGTTTTTAAATGTAATGCCATTGTTCTCTTCATTTTCCCCTTCTGAATTGTTCAAATGAATTTTTGTTCTAAAATTTAAGAAGGTGGTTTGCTACTACTTTAAGAATGAATTGGAATGGCACAAGCATCCAAAAACTATCAGATTAAAGTATAACATGAATATGTCACAAGAAAAAATGGAAATTTGAGATGAAACTTTTATGACATTTTTGCACTATGTCCCTCAAAAAGCCCCATACAGAGGGCAAAAGAAAAATAAAATGAATACACACACATAAACTAATGAATGACACAATGAATAAATAATAGATAAATTGACGAATACATGAGAAAAAACAAATGAGTGAATCAAATAGCAGATGAGCAAGAAAGTAAGTAAAGGAATGAATAAATAAGTGATTTCATAAATGAAGGAATCGCAATGACTGTGCCAACTCCATAACTGATTTTTATTTTACTTTAAAAAAGTGGTTAGGCGGCTTAAACGAGAAAAATATCAATTGCCCTAGTCTCAGATTGACATGTTTAATTTTTATTGCAGGATATTAGAGAACTACTGGCCGAGAGAATTCGGTAAGTTTCTACACCATGACAACAATGACTATCACAACAGAGTCATTGTTTATTCGTCAGAAAGTGGGCTGGCTTCTCTAGCAAATTTGACGTCGTACGCTGTTTGACGAGAGAATTTGGAGTGTTTTCTCCTCCCTAATTGATGTTTCAAGAAGCAGCAAGTTGTCAATTGTGCTCCTGCCGCGCCTGAATCCACTCTGAAAGGAAGGTAGCAGATGATTGGAATCCAGAGTGAAAGTCAGTCTGGCGTTAACCATCCGCTCCATCAATTTACAGAAGCAACTTGTTAGAGCTATAGGTCTATAGCAGGGCTTCTTAAACTATGGGTCGCGGCCCCATTTGGGTTGGGGTCGCGTAGTAAAATTCTGGGGTCGCGAGATATTTTAATGTCAAATATTTATATATAATATATATATATACCATTTTATAACATCTCTAGAGTTGGCGGAATACAGTGGACTTGCAGCGTCGTGACACGCGCATTTGTTGAAGGTTTTGAGCTATACGCCATTGAAATCATCGAACGATGGCGCTGTACTGAGGTGGACATGTGCGTTTTGTTCCGGCTAGTGTTTGTTTACTTGCATATTTGCAACGGGAAATCCTATGTGAATGGAAAACAAATTAAATCTTATGAAAATCTTTAATTTTGTGGATGGTTCGGGTCGTTCCAGATTCTTAACTGAATAACAATTTTTCATTTCAATCAATGGGGACTATGCTAAAGAAGCCGGACATTTTTAGTTCCTCTTTAGGGCCGCTAGAGGGCGAGCATTTGGTTACAAACGCGAATCTCCACCGACTGCTATCTCCTCTGCGACCGTAACTCGCATTGACTAAAACGCTTGTGTAAACAAACCTACACTGTCTGTAATGTGAATTAGTGAATTTGATTGTGAATGTGAATTAGGATCAAAATAATTTTTGGCCATGAATAAATGGCTGAACTTAAATAAGAATGGTAATGCTACAAACTCTTCTCAGGCAAGACAAAGTATTGGAAAACAGGCATCTAATGTGCGAAAAAGAAAATATGATGAGTCTTTTCTTCAATTTGGCTTTACATTTCAAAATTGTGAGGATAATGAACAACCTCTTTGTTTGATCTGCAATGAATTATTGGCTTCGGAGAGCATGAAACCATCAAAATTAAAAAGACATCTTGAATCAAAGCATGTTTCGTATGTCAATAAACCAAAAGAATATTTTGAAAGACTGTTTAAATCTTTAAATAAAGAAAAGAAAATCTTTGAAAAACTTGCAACTGTTAATGAAAAATATTTACCAGCGTCATATGAAGTTTCATACTGTATTGCTAAAAATAAAAAGCCGTTCACCATTGGAGAAGATCTTGTGTTACCTGCAGCTATTAAATTGGTAGAAATACTACATGGAAGAAAATATGGCGATGATATTCGAAAAGCACTCTAGCACTAACACGGAGGGCTTTGCGTCTGAGCTCCGGAACCTAAACTACAATGTTATCAAAATTAACCGTATGTCCAGAAGGGATAAAATCCCCCTTCCCCTATTCCAAATTCAACTAATCGATTGTGAACAATCCGCTAAGATTCTTTCGATCAACACCCTTATGTTCACAAAGGTCCACCTTAAAAAGTATCGCAATAGAAAAGCCGTAATGCAATAATACGCCTGCCAGGGGTTTAACCATCTGGCAGTTAATTGCAACCGCAAGATCCGCTGCGTAGTGTGTGGTGGGGAACACACCAAAGCAAATTGTCCCAGTAAAGGACAGGCCCGGTGCTCGAATTGCGGGGAAAACCATGCAGCCTCTTATAGGGGTTGCAAGGCCTTCGCCCAAAGTTCATGAAAATTTCCGAAATTTCCGATATTTTCAACATTTTTAAACTCAGTATTTCCTTTCAATATTCACTTGAAGTGTCTTCAAATCTGTTTTTATTCATTTTGTTATTACTCTAAACCGTGCAACTCTTCGCTTAATGCGCAGACTGAAATCATAATCTAAAATGATTTTAAAAAATTCCTTGTATATTTCGAACCTTTTTCCTCCATTTAATAACCACCCGTCACTAGTTTTATCATTTGTAATATTTTTTTTAAAAATTTGAAAAATCTAAAAAAAATCAAAAATTTCAAAACTTTAGGCCAAATGCGCAGACTAAAGATAACATCGCAAAAGTAAAATATTTTACAGAATTGTTACTTATCCTCATTCACAGTAAATGAAAGGTACCCGTTTACGAAAATCAAAAATTCGTTTTTTTCGCTCCACCCTATTGTGTAGTTAATAATAGGCTAAACCCATTAAAGTAGGTAATTATTTTTTCGTCTATTCATTGCAGAACAAATAAGTTCACGAATGCAAGGTGTTTCCACCATTTTTCCCTCTTTGATATTTTTAATGCATTTTTGTTGGAAATACTCATTTTAGGACAAAAATTTTCGGCCCCCCCCCCCTTTCGCCATGTTAAAATAATTTGGAGTTTATTTTGATGTAATATATTAACTTTTGATTCATTTGAAGTTTTTAATTTATGATTTTTTTCCAGACAGGAAACGAGATGGAAAATTTTTTTGAGGAAGAGCCTTTCCAAGGAATGGAACATTCAAGTTACCGAAGAATAAAAACCGAAGATGGATATTG
>JAXGGA010016008.1:0-27684 GCA_038373865.1 Uloborus plumipes
TGTAATGATGCTGGAGCTCTCGTTCTCCAAAGGTGCTATTTTTATTTCTCTGATTGAAAAAAAAAAGGTTTGACAGGGAAATAACAAATAATGTGGCTATTTCTTCGATATGTAATAGCCTCTAATAATAGCGGACTTCGGAATGTTAATTGGAAGGAGTGAAAAATGAGCAAAAATGTCAAATCTGTTTGATTCAGAACCAAATCGCTGACTTTCAATGATGCAATGCAGCATACTAAGTCATTTGTGCCAATAAATACAATAAAACTACTTAGCAAATGAGCAGAAGTTTTTTACCAAAAAAAAAAAAGCGTTTTCTAAAGGTTTTCTAAACACTCATGTATCAGAAGCTAGTTTTTACTTTTTGCCATTACCTACATAATCGGGGAGGGAGACAGGGGAAACATTGAATTTTTTGAAAAAGGAAATAATTTGAATCATCTTCCCTCTCAATCATTGTTAAACTGTTTCTAAAGAATCTTCGAAAAACCAGGACTGACTTTGGGGCATTATGAAGCTTTTCAGCTGTACAAAGTTTGGATATTTTAAAATAAACTATTATTAATTATAAAAAAAATACAGAAAAGAAAAATCACCCACTAAGGTTTTTTCTTTTTTCGAATATTTACTGATTTCATTTTTTATGCAACATTGGGAAACATGAAAGACTTCTTTTTTCAATTTTTACTTTCTTCTATATCTAATATATAGAAGAAAGTATTGGTTTCGTGAAAATTTTCGAATGTCGAATTTTGACGGATTTGCACGTTTTGAGGTGCGCTGAGTCCATTTCGACCATTTTTGGAAAATGTCTGTCTGTGTGTCTGTGTGTGTGTCTGTGTGTGTGTGAGTCTGTATGTGTGTGACCAGTTTTTGTGGCCGCGCTAGAGCAAAAACTACTGAATGAAATCGAACAAAAATTTTTGCACATATGTACCACCATGTGAACTGGTGCACCTGACTTTGTTTAGCGAATTCCTCCAAGGGGGGTGGAGCAATCGCACGTGTTCTGCGCGGGGGTGATTGCTATATCTCAGGAAGTAACCGGCGGAATCAAACGAAAATTGGTCTATAGGTAGACCCTATTGAGTACAGGTGCTGATTCAATTTGTGTGTCAATATCTCAAAGGGGGGTGGAGCAATCAAAAGTGCTTATTTTGTCATTGCACCTACTGTATCTCGGGAAATATTGCTGCGATTTGAATGAAATTTGGAATAACACTAACCCAATATGGAAGCAAGCATCGATTAAATTTTGGCACCAATCGCCCCAGGGGGAGGGTGGGGTGATTTTTGCGCTCAGTCAACAATGCGAAAAATGAATTCATTAAAAAATCGCTTTCACGCTATTTAATTATCAAAACAGCTGAAAACTTTCAATGATTTGAAATTTTTAACTGTTGCCAATTTCTTTTTACTAACAAATAAAATGTTTGCAATTAATCTAAACAAGGCTTTTGTAATGATTTCCAATTTCGCTCATTGATTCTGCATTTGCAGGGTTATTACGATAATTGGGAAATTGTAGCTGTCTCCAATTACTCGGGCGAGTACGTATTTTATTTTGTAACCGGAATTCATAAGATAGATATAGAAGAAAGTTTCGTGACGGCCACGACAGCTAGTTAGATTTTTCTTCTTTCCCTTTCTCGACATTATTAATTTTTGATACATTTGCTATGCTTTCATTGTGAAACACTCCATTATGTTACAATGCTTCAAAACTGAACCCTTGGCGTGCTATGGTTTACCAATCCTAGTACGCAGAAAGTGACCGCAGTAAGAAAGGGCAAACGAGTAACTACATGCAATGTATCAACAGCTCAGTTATGATGTTCAGAGACTGCAGTTTCGTCCTTGTAGTAGACTGCTCTTTGAGTCCATAACAAAGGCAAAACTGAAGTCTCTGGATGTCATAGTCGGGTTATTGGTCTTCTATTGCTCATGGACACTTAAGGATTGTTGTGTGCGTGTGCGTGAGTGTGAGTGTGTGTGTGAGAGAGAGAAAGAGAGCGAGAAAGGGAAAAAAAAATCTCCTTGCCCCAAGGGCCTATATGGGAAAAAATATGGGTGCCCAAACCGAATCACATCGTCAAATAAATTACATCTTCTAATTTTTTTTTTCTTTATTGATTTTATTTTAATTTATTCTACTCTCCTTTTTATTTATTAACTTATATTTTGTCGAAAAGATACCAGATTAGTCGCAATATCAGTATTAAAACCATGGCTTTGGAGGCACAATTCATGCTCGAATTTCAATGCTGTAAAATAACAATATTCATTGTTCCCAACGAATGAAATAATGCGTTTCTGTTACAATTCACTCGTTTTATTGTGTTTCACCTCCAAAACGTCCATTCTTTCCCACTCCATATCCCAATTTCAAAATCTCGCCACCGTTTCGTCATCCGTCATATCGAATATCCAATCCCGCAAGCAGCTTTCAAGAAGAAACAAGTTTCATTTCTCTCCCAGCACAGACGTAACAACATGGACTTTCGGAACACAAACAACCTACAAACCTCCAAGACTTTTCTCCAGCTTTTCTCACAGGAGAAATAAAGCTCTCACCTTGGGGTCAGTTGCCTACTTCGCCGCGCCTTCCTAGTGTCGAAGGTCGACTTCGCCATTGTTGCGGGAAAGGAGGCTCACAACCTCAAAGGTCAACTGGAGTCATCCACTAAGCTCCAGTGATCTCCGCATCTGTAAGACATTATCTCTTTTTATATCGCACTTATGATTGTTTTTGCTCTGACATATGTAAGAGTTGTATTTATATATAGCAATTGGAAAACAAGAGTTAAGAGAGAATTAATTCCATGACTAAGGAAAGATCTTCAAGATCTAAGGCTAAGGTAAAAGAACTTTTTTTTGAACGTTTTCACTTCAGGGGAATGAATGCTTTTACTTGTAACGTTAGAAATTTTCTAAAATACCGGTGGATATTTTAATTTTTTGGATTTCTTGACAGCAACTCAAGAGATATTGATGATTAAATTAATCTAGCCGCCTTGGTGGGCTAGCTGATTATTAAATTACGAATAAAAGCTAAAACTGAAATTGAAAAGCATATTTCACGGGAATGTTTCGCGGCTGGAAAAAGCATCTTTTCATTTTAAGAATTGAACATTTTTATGAAAAATGATGAAAATAATATTTTTTTTACTTGTAATTATTATTAACTAGAAACTGGAATTTTCTTTTTAGTGATTTTTTTTTTCACTTGATGCATTGTTTATATCTTTCATGTTGAGTGCAATACTTATTTGGAAAAAAAAAAGAGACAGACAAGAAAAAAAACTTTTATCCTTTTCTTGCCCTTCGTAACTTCAAGATTCAAGTTTTAAAAAACTACTTTTAATCGTGATTTTTTTTTTTTGTGATTGTGTTAGTCAATTGTAAACACTTCTCAAGCTATACTAAACCATATTTGACTGTATATTACAGTTTTACACACAAAAAAGCTAAATTTATTTGAGCATAAAAAGTTTATTTTTGTCGACCACAAAATATTGTTGCAATACACTTTTTTTTAATTGAAAGAATAACTTTTTCCCTCTCCATCTTTTTTGGTTTTGGATGAAGCAGAGCACTTAGGATGTATGATCATTATTTTCCAAAAATATATATTTAGCAGTCCTTAATTCTTCAGAAAAAGAGGAAATACAGTTTGCCTAAGATATCATACTACTTCCTACTACCAACGAATATATTTCACTGTAAATCAAGCTACGAAACAAATTGAAATCGCCGCAGCATTTTCTGTATTTCACTGAAATAAACTCAAATCTTTCCTAAGAGCAGTATTAACTATTTCGAGATACAACGTTTCAAATTAAATGATACGGGAATCTATATTATTAATGATTGATCGAATCATGAAGATTGTTTTCCGCGGCCTACTTCTTGTTCATCGTCATACTTATTACTTCACATCTCTGAAACGTTCAGTTTCCTAATATTCAAAACTTGTTCCGTGAGCTTTTTTCCCTCTTGTCATGAGTTGTTTCGCAGCATAAGATTAAGTATTAGATATACTAATGAATTTTCGTAGAAGCAAAGGAGCTCATTAGCACTTCTGTCAAAGTGTAAATTAATGTTTATGTGATTTTGTATTATTTACTGAAAAACTCTTCATTGTTTTACCATTCACTCGTTCGAGATCGCACACAAATGATGTCACACTTTGTGGTGAATTCTTGAAATTGTGGCCATTTGTAATAAAGGATGGGGTAACAAGAATAGTGACATTATACATTTTGAAATGAATAAAAATATTTTTATACAATAGCAATATTTTTTTCAAATATAGATTGACATGTGACTATAGGCCTGCCATTCAGGAGGGTTCGGGGGGTCAATTCTGTACCTCAGAACCAGACTAACGTAAGTCCATTTTCGTCATTTTTCAGTAGAGGGGAAAAACGATGTATTCAACAATCGTTTTTCCCCTCTACCGAAAAATGTCGAAAATGGACTTACGTTAGTCTGGTTCTGAGGTACAGAATTGTTCCTCCCCTCGGCTTTGGGAAATTATGTATTTACAGGAAAGAAGGCGCGGGTTTTCTGTTTTTTCGCATAATTTACATTAAGTACACGCCTTTTTCCTCCCACCCCCACCCTCGGAAAAATTCGTAATCACGGGCCTGTATGAGACAAGGGGAGAAAAGGGGATTAAATGAAGTGTGACACTAAGTGGCGAAAGAGCGTTTAAGGGTTAAAGTGACACCATTCCCCCCAGGTGATAATCGTTCAACACAAAGTTGTATTGCTGCTCTCAAAATTCTGTGTACTTTCATTCCCCCCTCCCTTTTATCCCCAAAGAGAAAACGCATAAAAGATTTAGCTTTTCGAATAATAAAACAACCTTACTATTTAATAAGTGAAATACGGAAGTTAAAAACCGCTACAATTAAACAAGTTTGAAAACATTATCAGACAAATATGTAGCGTACAAAATTGCGTAACTTGTGGTCACAATATTTATGGCAATTAGTTAACACAGTTCTCATTTTTGACATTGGTCCCGTATGAATCAACGGTAAGACAATCAAATACTCTAAGATTTTTCAATATAAATATTGCAAAAGCACATAAACATATTTTACACTTTGAGACAAACGAAAGTATTTAAATCTACAACAACTTGGAGATACATTGCCAAATTGTCACCAAAGTTGGAGCCGAAAACGAATCCAGTGAGAATACACAATATTAAGCCGTTCTCGAGATTTCTAAGGCTTCGATTTCTGTAAAACTATCTTTCCTGCACTGATTCGCCGCATTGCAGGAATCGCACTTCAGCAACAATTCACTCATTAGAAAAGTTACTTCTACAATAAGGATTTAGCCTCTAAATTTTCGAAAATTTGTGCAGTGCTATATTTTGTTTTCTTATTGTTTCAGTGAATTTGAATTCTTCCTCGGCAATTTACAATTTAGCATAGGACATTGGATTGCTCTATTTATATTACGAACCGTGTGCCTTACACTATGCTCTTCGCCGAACAGAATCAGCGTTGTAGTTATAGGGGTAACATCGAAACATTAAAAATATGGAATTTTAGAAATAAAATTTTCTAACAAGCGTACAATATGTCACGGTTACAGTTTTTAAAATTTTTAGTTACATTTTTAATTTATTATGCTAGTAAATTTAATGTGACTTCGGAGTTTTTGGAATCCAAAAAAAAAAAAAAAATCGTTTCAATTGTGGGTCTTAACTGTTTAAGAGTCATAATTTTATAATATAAATCGTTTGAGGGCATAATCAGTATGTAGAATGGATATTTTTCAGGCATGAAACGACTAAATGGCGAAATTAAACGCAACTAACATGTACTATATCTCAAATTTTGTGAATATTGTTTAGCAGATTTTGTGTAAATGGATGGGCCTTATCCCACAAAGAGAATGCAAGGGGGCACTTTTCAAGTAGGATTAGCATTAAAAAGATGTGCCTCTTTAATTCTCGGTGTGCGATATGTCTCTATAGGGTACATCAGAGACGTAAAACAACGACGATTTTCTAAAATTTGGTTAATTTATTATTCAACTCAGAAACATTTCGACTATTAATGACATTGCTTTTAATTAATCTTCAGTGGAAAGGTAAACTGGAACCCAGTAGACAAGCATGACAGCGTGAATGCGATCCTTTAAATCGATGTGTTTCATTGAATGTTTTGAAAATAAAACTACAGGGCATTTTTGAAACAAAACGTTTTAATTAAATGAATTAATTAATTTATTTACTTTTGTTAATGCGTGTTAAGACTCTGATGTCTTGTCTCAATGCTACGAAAAAAATATAATTTATAAATTTCTTATTTACATCTTATAATTTACAGATTTTATCGGGGCTGTAACCAGACCAGAGTTTCGGGGAGGGTTTTACCAAACCTAAAATCTCGTGAAATCTATAAAGTCAATAAAATTTGATTTTATGTTCTATATCCTGTTGATTTCCATTACAATAGATGTTAAAAGGGTGTTAACATAAAAAAATGTAAAAAAAAAAATGACTCACCTTTCCAATGAAGAAAAAAGAATCTGGATAGATGAGTTAACTCAGATACGCGCATACGAAGGAGTACCTTTGAAATTTTCACCTTACGGACACTTCTTATAAGTTGTGTTAAATATAGAGTTTGGTACTTACAAATTTGAAGACTTATGGTGTTTTTTTTAGTGGTATTAAAAATTCGAAAGGAAAGGTGTGTTGTTAAAAAATTATGTTTGCAATAACTACAATAAAAATAAATATTGCAGAAAATACACTTAATTTACACAATTATTCAATTTTGATCATTTCACTTTTTAAATGCAGTTTCGAAGTTTTTTCATAAAATTAAAATAAAATAGCAACAATATTTTTTTCAGTGAGAAACTATGAAAATCTTTTTTGTAATAGTTTTAAAAAAAATTCGGAGAGGGTTTAAACCCTAAAACCCACCCCTTAAATACGGCCCTGGATTTTATATATCGGATCTATAGATAGATTTTTGTGAATAAATATCTATACTTAGATAATTTATATTTCTGAGATTTATTTCTAATAAGAATTGAACTTTGGGACAATATCTGTCCCATGGTCCTTAAAGGGGTAAATATAATAGAACAGAGTATAGAGAATTCCCAGGCTACCCCTACTAAAATTTTTAGAGCAAAGCTGAACTTGTGAGATTTGGTGAAACATTAATGTGGTGAATTTTGTGAAATTTATATTCAAGTAGCCAAAAACAACCTGTATGCTGGAAGTTTAACTCTAATCTAAATGGGGGAAAGTATAGAAACTGATCACGAATTCCCACTTAGCTCTAACATCTAAAGCCATCTTTGGCCCGAGGGTTTGCGTTTGCGTTTACTTTTTTGTCATTAAAGATGGAAGTTAAGTGAATGTATTTAGGATGCACGTCGTTGCTAAGGTCATTATCATAACAACATCACCTTGAACAGCCAGTTGTCACCTACTTTAGCAAGAATTACTTCTAGGAATTGTTTTTGAGACATGTTTTGTGATTGTGGTGTTTGCTTTTCATCTGTATAATGCGATGGAATTTCGTCGATACTTACACGTTTGCTTGGTATGCTTTTTTTAAAGCACGTACGAAGCATGTACCAAACTTTTTTTTTAAATCTTTTCCGAGAAACGGGTTCATTCTAGATGAACAAATTCTTGAATGCCTTGAATTTTTAAAGCGACTGAATCTGTATCTATAAAAAATGGATGTATTATGTTTGTTCCTTATACAAATCCAAAGTTTTCGTCGGATTTTCATGAAACTTGGCACAGAGGTTCCTTGATGCACTAGAATTCATTTAGGTGGGGTTTTGAAATTTTTTAAAAAATCCAAAAAGCTCAAAATTAAAATTTTTGGTATCAAAATGGCCATTTTCTTTCAATTTTGAATAGATAGAGCAATAGAAATAAGCCTTTAAGCATACAAATTGATAAATTTAACACATTTAAATATGAGTATTTTCCAACAAAGATTGCGATTAACAATGAATTATCAATTTAAGGGTCACCTATTTCATTTTAGCCAGAAATTAGTTAAACATAATGCAATACCGGGCAACGCTGGGTAATAAGATAGTATATTATAAATAATTAACAATTCATTTACATTTAAATATGCATATTTTAATTTTAAAAAAATAGGTATCTGTGTAAAGTTCCAAGAAAATTTTTAAAGACCGGAGAAGAAAAGTCACAACAAGATCTAAGAGACAAAAGAAATATTTAAATCAACTACTTACATTTTTTTACACATTTTTTTTTTTTTTTAAACAAACTTGAGTTTTAGAAAAGTGTGGTGTGTGGAACCATTAAAGTGTTTTGAATTCGGTTTGAAACGCTTATTTACTGAGGCCGGTGTTTCCATATTTTCAGACTTATGTGGGAAATAAATGGAAATCAACAATCCGAAAAAATGTGTTTTAATAAACTAAAATAACTTAAGTTATATGCACATTTCGACAAATCCTGTGAGTCAGGTAGCCCAGGCGCTTACAAAAAATATCATGGCGACTAATACTTCCAGAATATGAATTTTTCAAAAAATATGTTAGACTAAATTTTCCTTTAAACTCTGAGAGCTAATTTGTTCAAGGATTTTAGTTTTTGTAGGTCTCTGATAATACAGAGAACAAGAATGTGAGTTACTATCCGGGGGAAGTGTTAATTATGAGACATATTATTGAACTAATAATATTCTGTACTGTCTGATTTTCTTAGGTAAAACTTTCCGCGTATTTACACACGCATCAGGTCTTCTCTGATCTTAATAAAATAACGGGGGGTTGTAAGAGAACAATAAGGGGAAGAATAATAAGAAGCATTTTGAGCCGCATCAAACAACGTAGTACGATGCTAATTTCAAATACATAGTTTAGTTGAATGTGTCAAAAAAGGATTGTAAATACAAGTTTTAAATTGAAAACTCCGGAAAGTTCATGCTCAAAACCCATCACCCTTTTTCTAAGTAGAATGGTTCGCGAGTGCTAGGCGCGGTTTTCACGGACGGACAGAAAAGTTTACGCGAAAAAAAAAAAAAAACATTTTTCATAATTGTTCAAGAAATTTTTTGCATAATAATTTGAAAAATCTAACATCTTGTGAAATTCGGTTATTCGATAGACTCACTTTACATAAAAAAAAACACGGGTATTATTTTCAAATTCTTAATCTCTTAATATTTTTGTAAAGCATGAAATACAAGTACTACAAAGATTTAAAATTTATCATTAGATATTTTTTCTTATCCGAGTTTGAGGTCATTGAAAATGTAGAACGTGAACAGATTTCCCGATTAATACTTAAACCTGAAACAACTTAACTCACTCAAATAAAACTAAAGTTCATTTCATTTTCATCGAGCATCGGCATTGTTGATTTTCTCCGCGAGCAAAAAGAATGGAGCTGCAGAGAATAAGCCACAAATTTGATTGACAGATATTCAGAACGGTTCAGCAATCGCATTCAGTCATCAGCGTGCATCAAACTGCAGTTCTTTCCTTTCTTTGCGTGGCTGACTTCTTTCATCTCAAGTCGTTTGGAAACAGCGGTTGAATTCGGAAGAGCTAAATACATCGACCGTTTCATAACAGATTACATTTCAATGACATTATTGTGCCCATCAAGGACAGGTCAAGCGTCTTACACGAACGCGTTGGATTCAAAACATTTAGTAAACAGCTCAAAGCATTTGAATATTATTACACGCAACTTGAAAATGTAAAACTTTTTTATTTTATACATAGGATATTTTTTTAAATATTGGGTGCATTAGTTAAGTTTCGTCACAAAAATTTTTACTTGAAAAAGAGAGGCTCAAAGTTAATTAAAATAAAAAGTTTTAAGAAGAGTTGGGCTTAGCACCTAATTAAATTCAAACAAAATACTATAGTCGGGGCAAACTTAAGGTAGTAGTCTGGTAACTTATGCCTATTTTCATGACTTCTTTGGAGGGTGGTTTTTTATAGGAAAATAAAAATGAATTATCTTGAATATTAAGAGTGTTTTTACTTACATATTGAAAATATTGAAAGAAATTTATTTGAAAAAATTTAATAGTTTATTACTATTATTAGTGTCACTCAAAGTTGGAACCTCAAAAAAAAAAAAAAAAAATGCATCACGTGGGTAGCCCGGGTGATTTTGGCTCTTGATGTTATCTGAAATCAAATATTCTTGATCATTCTTAATCTATAGACATGTCATTCTGGTTGGAACTACTGAAGTTAAAATTTCAAGGGTAAATGACAAAATGACGGACTTTGAAAAAAAAAAAGTCCTTTTATTTTAGCAAAGAAAGGGTTGTAAAATAAAAAGTTAGGGGTGAAAAAAATTCTCGTTAGTACCGATGAGAACTATAAGTGTCTCAAAACATTGTACTTTCAAATTAAGCGAAAAATTTTTTTCGATTGTTTGAACTCAAGTTACCAAACTACTACCTTAACCTGGCAGTGTACGATATACCTAGACTAGTAAGGTTCCGCGACAAGTAAATAGTTCATCTGCAACTCATAGATAGTAATTTTAAAGACTTCTTTTCTGCACAAAAAACTTAAAATAATTTTAGAATTGAGAAATCCATGTCATTAAATGTGTTATTAAATCATAATATTTTGTGTTTTTAAGAAATAAGAATGACCAATTAATTTTACGTCATGTTATCTTTTGACCAATAAAATTCTCAGTTCGCTTGTCGAGAATTGGGCCATTTAAACATTACTGCAACCCTAGTATAATCTTCATCATGAAAGAAAATTGCTTGGATAAAAGAAGGCAATATTAAAAGTTAATTTGTTGGGGAAACATGTTACATGATAGTTTTGTTACATGGGTTTCTTCACTTTGCTGGACTTTTCAGGATCCATTTCATTCCAAAGAAAAAATCGAAATATTTTAAGACTGTATTTCCTTTTTAATTTGTACAGCAAAAGTACCTTTCGTAATTTTTGATATTATTTTTACGTTTAACATTGCAACGGTTTTTTCTACTTTTTTTCATTGATAAAAAAATTTAATCGTCCCTTCTCTCCACTTTTCTTGAAAAATGAGGGATAGGGAGCGAGCACTCCGCCTACCTGGCGACGACCCTATTCTCATAATTGTCTGAAAGCTATACCGCCGTGCTAAGTGCAAAAGTGGCATTTACAGTCTAGCTCAAAATGAGATAAAACTCTTTAAAGTTTTGCGCCACCATGTATTTGATTCAGATGAAACTTTTTCAGAATTTTTTTAAAATTACTTTTCGTTCTCAAATGAACATATAATTTTGCATTTAGGCGAAATACGTCACAAAGAACCACCTTGTGGCAATAACTTAATTTTGTTAAAAAGTGCAGTATAGAATAAATGCTTTGCTGACATTAATATAGGAAATATAGTGGCTCCTAAAAGTGTTCGTACACTTTAACATTTTATTCAAAAACCTAAGTCCCCTGGGAACTGTATTTTAAGAAAGAGACCAATATTTTTTTTTTTTTTATATCTCTCTCTTTCTGTGAATCATTGAAAATAAAACCCAGTGTTTTGTTTTAAATATTGGCTGATTTACACTTAGCAGTCATTTGGTTTTTTTATTTATATTTTTTACGCCGATGTAATCTACTTACTAATTTTAAATATCTTGTATTCGTTAAAAACAGTAGACATCAATAAAAATGTCATTTTTTCCCATCATAATAGTGGTAAATCGGTTCAAAACATTGCTAAATTGGCACCACTCTACAGTGTAGTATGTGATAAAATGCTCTGAAGAAAACTGTTGGATTAAAACCAAGGAAAGGGTCAACTGGGAAAACCTGATGCAACACGCCGTTAGATATATAGTTGGAAAATTTATGAAAAACAGGGAAGTCATTTCAAGTTTTTCCAGGAGGGGGGGAGCAAAGGCTCCAAACACAATGCAATTTCATCGGAAAACATTAAAAACCACGCCCACTTATATGTAAATGCATTGACTTTTCAAAGCCAGTGGGGCAATTGACCCCCCCCCCCTCCCCAAATGACGGGCCTGATGAAAAAGCTACGTTTGAGTGATGAAAAAATGTCTGCAGAATTTAAGGAAACATTTTATGTTTTTAATTTCACCCGAAAGTGTTCGCCGAGCTCTCTGAGCAGCTGGACTACATAGGCGCTCTGATGACAGAGAATGTTTTGTCAGTGTCAAAAACAGAAAACTTAAGTCAGGGATCCCTGATAGAGATTTTTCTGTTTATTACTATTAAGCTAATATTTTGTGAGTAGCTTCATTTTAATAAGACTCCCAACTTTTCCTCTTACAACAATTCTCGATTGTGGTAGCTAACAGGGGTAGCAGGGATCAAATGTGTCGATTCTATGGGTCTCAAAAACTTAACACTAACTGTGGCTTTTTTAATTAAATTTTGAGAAAATTATTAACATTGTTAAAAAACATATTTGTCCTACAAGGTATGGTTTGATCAAAGAATCCCCCTCCTCCCTACATGTATCGATTACGAGGACATCAAAAGTAATCACTAACAACCTAAGTTTTTTTCTACTGCTTAGTTAATAAATGTATAATTTAACAGCCACATTGTCCCACAAATTGCGTGGTACATTATCCCGGTCCTACCATCAGAAATTGTTAGTACCCCAAGACCACTTTTCTTATTACTAACTGTAGGACAAAAAAATTACATTATAGGTTAGTGTATTCTGTCCAGATAAAACAATGTCCTACAAGAAAATAGGTAGGTATCACGAGCTCGACAAGAATTGTAAATTTCGCTTTCTCTTTGGAATATGTGAAAGCATCTGTTTTGAAATTTTAAAATTTTATTTTCCAGTAAAATTATTTATGTATTGTCTTTGCATTCATAAAAAACAATTAATCTTCATCAGATTCTTCTGATAAATCATAATCTTCTTCACTATAATCTCACTTTCATCTTCTTCATTTTCGTCATTAGTGATATCTGACTCTGTAATAACATTTAAACAATGAAGAAATTGCCATTAATTAATAAACGAATAAAAATGAAAATAGTATTAATAGGGTACCTTGTAAGTCAGAAGATAGTTCTTCAAAGGATGGACTTTGGGGACCATCAAACCAATAGTATTCTTATTGCCGTTAATTATCGTCCATCCATAATTTTCCGGCAACTTTTTTGTGGGGCACCGCATGTGTGCACTGTGCATTGTACCATACGTTACAGATAAATGCAGTTCGCTTAATTTGTTGCAGTAGTTTTTGCTTTGTAGGCGACAAACTCGGAGGATCACATCCTACGATTTTCTTTAAAAAAAAATTCTTTTTTTTTTTTTTATTTTTCGCTTGATAGCCTTTTTTCTTCCTTTGTTGATGTCATTTTTCGTTTTTAATGCTAGATACTCTACATACGTACTCTTCAATAATCGAATATATTCATTCGACTTACCTTTCATAACACAAATTCTTAGGTTTAACTCGAAATTCTCTGTAGCAAGAAGAATGGTAGCCTATTACTTCGTCACTCCAACTTTCAGGCAGTACAACATCTTGATATTTGTGTTGACAATGCTTTCGAGCAGATAAAAAAGTTATGCAAGAAAACCAAATGTCTTTACTAAATTTCTTGACATATTCTCTTTTCCGTCGAAATGTAGGATTTTGGAAAAACAAATTGCACAAAAAACACTCCATTATTATTTTGGAGCATTAAAAAAAAAAAAAATCTTGACATTTTTTGTTAGAAGACAAACACGCGGTCGAATGAAACTTTTTTTTGCATGGTTATGGTCGACATTTACGAAGAATATATCTAATATGCTCAGGGCATGCGTACCGGCAAAGCTCAGCTGTAACACCAAATTGTACAAAGTAAATTTCTTTTTACTTACACTAATTTAAAATGTGTATTCAATTGGAGTATCACAATAACGTACCACGAAATTGGAAGGACAACGTGACTGTTAAATCAAATAAATATTAACTAAGCAAAAATTTAAAAATCAGTTAGTTTGTAATTATTCTTGATGATCTCGTAATCGATACATGCTGGGAGGACATCAACCACTCTTTGATCAAACCAGACATTTTGTAGGACGAATATTTTTTCCACTTATGTTAAGAATTTCCTTAATATTTAATAAAAATTAACAGTTAGTATTAAATTTTTGAGAAACGTTAAATCGACATATTTTATCCCTGCTACCCCTGTTAGTTACCACAATCCAGAGTTTCGTTTATGAAATTGTCCGGCGTCTCATTGAAACGGCGCAATTTAAGAAGATTCAGCTTGGTGCTGTTTTTTTTTTTTTTTTCCATCAGGGTACTACATTTTTAGAACGTAGAACCCGGATAACGTACCATGCAATTTGTACGACAATGTGACTTTTAAATTACATACATATTAACTGAGTAATAGGAAAAAACTCAGGCAGTTAGAAATCACTTTGATGATCTCGTAATCGATACATGTTGGGAGGAGGGGGACTCTTAGATCAAACCATACACCTTGTAGGACAAATATTTTTTTAAACTTTGTTAATGATTATCATACGATTTAATTAAAAATGCCACAGTTAGTGATAAGTTTTTGAGACCAATAAAATCGACACATTTATCCCTGCTACCCCTGTTAGCTACCACAATCGTGAATTGTTGTATAAGAGGAAAAGTTGGGCGTCTCATTAAAATGAAGCAACTCACGAAAAATTAGCTTAATAGTAATAAACAGAAAAATCTCTATCAGGGATCCCTGACTATTAGGCTTTCCTTCAAAAAATAAATGAAAAATAAGCTCGAATTGTTTCCGAATAATTCCTTATTTGCAGATACAAATAAATTTAACATTGTTAGTTCTGATGGTGTATAATTGTAAGGAGAAGAAAAAGTAAAAATACAATAAAACAAACAATTAACACAATAAACAAATGTGAAATTAGAAGGAGGCAAATTTAGAGAAGTGAATTAAGAAAGGTTGACTCCAGAGCTCATCAGCCGTGGGGGATTCAAGAGTGGTCAAAAGACCAAAAAATTTAATAAACTATGAAGAGGATGTTTAAGTGCCAAATATACAATCTAGACTTACATTGGGCAAAAGCACTGAATGCTCTGCAAATAGTACATGAGAACAAAACCCTAAAACTAAAAGCAGGGGTTTCGCCTCGGCTAATTAAAAAAAAAAAAATCCCATTGCAGGTCTGCAGATTGTATAATTTGAACTTAAACATTCTCTTCATAGTTTGTATTTAAATTTTTTGGTCTTTTGACTACTCTTGAATTCCCTACGGCTAATGAGGTCTGGAGTCAACCTTTCTTAATTCACTTCTCTAAATTTGCCTCCTTCTATCTCATATTTGGGTCATTTCATGTCAAGTGTCCCAAATTTTGAGAAAATCCCCACTCGACCCCCTCCGATTTTGCTGAAAATTTTTTTGGAAGTACATATAAGACTTGCATGAAGCCATACCAAATTATTGCTCCATAATCGTTATAGTTCAGCTAATATAAATTATTTTGTAAAGGCCTCTTTTTCGTGTCCTGAAAACAATGACCAAATCGTCAAGTTTGTGCTTTTATTGCTCGCGACCTAAGACGATTATATGGCTCAAATTTGGTGATTCTGATCACTGTTTAGGGTAGAATAGCCTGCTTGTTTAACAAAAGCTCAAAGCACTGTAGATTTTTTGCAATTTGCTGCCAAAGTTGGTAAAAATCGTATTTTGGCAAATTTTGACCAGACGTTACCAGCTTGTATCTGAGGAAAAAATAACTTTCTGAAGCTAATTCTTTCCTCGTTTGTAGCCTGATAGTTCGTCCGAAAGGTGTGCAAGTGGCATCTTGACAGCTCAAAAAATTGCTGAATTATGCGAGTTGAAATTCCAGTCAAAAAATGTTTTTCTCAATTTTGTCTCAATTTCAAAGGGGTCATCTTGAATTTCAATTTTCTTTACATTATTGGAAAGAGCACACTTTTCTTAACTGAAAAACGTTGGTTTTATTTTTGAGACAAACCAGTTTCAAGGGGATGTTGCAGATCAAAAATGTGTACGTCTATCCACGTAAAATTTTTTAAAAAGGAAACAATGTTGTTAATGACCTAAAAATATTAATGACACCTTGCAAAGTGACATATCATCCGAAATTCTGTTCTAAGAATTTTAAGATAACTCCTAGAAAACACTCAAGCTCTTATAGAAGCGATATAAAATAATTCTTTTTGTTAAAAACGAAACTTTTTTTTTTGCCATTTCTTGAGTTCTTACGGATGCGCACACAAAAATTAAAGTTAAAAAATATCTAAGAAAGGTTTTTTTTATCAGAACATAAGTACAATAGCTGCTTTAAAATTGACATGAACTTTTAATGTCTATGCCTTTTTTTTTTTTTCACGTGGAATAACGTACACATTTTCAACCTGCAATATCCCCTTGAAACTTGTTTGTCTCAAAAATAAAACCAACGTTTCTTAGTTAAGAAAAGTGTGTTCTTTCCAATAATGTAAAGAAAATTGAAATTCAAGTTGACCCTTTTGAGATATTGCCCTTTAAAATTGAGATTTTTTTTTTTTTTGACTGGAATTTCAACTAGCATAATTCAGCAGTTTTTTGAGCTATCACGATGCCATTTGCACACCTTTAGGACGAACTATCAGGCTACAGATGAAGAAAAAATTAGCTTCAGAAAGTCATTCTTTCAGCAGATACAAGCTGATAACGTATGGTCAAAATTTGCCAAAAAACGATTTTTTACCAACTTAGGCAGCAAATCGCAAAAAATCTACAGTACTTTGAGCTTTTGTTACACAAGTAGGCTATTCTACCCTAAACTGATCATAATCACCAAATTTGAGCCATATAATCATCTTAGGTCTTGGGACAGTTGAGCAAGGCGGTGATGTTCTTGTGTTAGGGCGATTGTCAGCAGCAGGATTTGGTAATTTGATATTTAATGATGGAATAACGCGAATCAAGCTGTTTGTTTAAACATTTTATGAGACAATTTAAAACTAATAACTCAAAACTTTGGCACTGGGAGCAACTTGCTTTTCTTGCCAAGTAAAACTTTAAGAAGCACATGGATTTTAATCAGTGTCTTTATAACTATCTAGAAGTTTTAGGAGTACTGCCTTAAGGTAGTAGTCTGGTAACTTATGCCTATTTTCATGACTTCTTTGGAGGGTGGTTTTTTATAGGAAAATAAAAATGAATTATCTTGAATATTAAGAGTGCTTTTATTTACATATTGAAAATATGAAAAAAAAAAAAAAAATATTTGAAAAAATTTAATAGTTTATTACTTATTATTGTCCCTCGAAGTTGGAACTTAAAAAAAAATGCACGTGGGTGGCTCGCGTGAATTTGGCTCCTGATGTTATCTGAAATCAAATATTCTTGATTATTCTTAATCTATAGATATGTCATTCTGGTCGGAACTACTGAAGTTAAATTTCAAGGGTAAATAAAAAGTTAGGGGCGAAAAAAATTCTCTTTAGTTCCGAGGAGAACTATAAGTGTGTAGAACAGCCTGTTAAAATTTGAAAGCAATCGGTTCAGTAGAAAAAAAGTTAGGACCCGGGCCGACCAGAAAAAGTGTTTTGAGAAAAACGCGTTTAAAGTTCAACAACAAACTCCGAGGCGCTCTAGGAAACTCGTTATAACTCTCCAAATATTTCGAATTTGTCTGAAATTTTCACAGTATATTCTCAAGACATTGTACTTTCAAATTAGGCAAAAATTTTTTTTGATTTTCTGAACCTAAGTTACCAGACTATACTTCGCAGCAGTTTAACTTGGCAGTGACGTCACTACGGGCGGAGCCAACAGCGTGACGTTAGCCTATGAAAAACGAGCTAGATGAAACGTCACAGCCTACTTGGCGAATTAGAGAAGACCGCTGACTGCTTGTGAGCTCTTATTGGCTCCGCCCGTAGTGACGTCACTGACAAGTAAAGTTGCTGCGAAGTATACTACCTTAATCAACTCCCAAACGCAGTTTAAACCCAATGGAATATATTTGGAGGAAAAACAAAATTAAGGAAATCTATTACCAGATGTTCATAAGCTGTTTAAGATGCTGAAAGATACATTACCAAATATTAAATCAATGAAAAATTAGAATATTTTCAAATATTTTTTTAAGTGTACAAAAATTTTTGTGAGATCAAGTTCTTCATAAGTTTTGATTATTTTCTTATAAATCAAGTTTTGCTGTTATTAAAAAATTTCACGCAGTTTTGTTAAAAATAGATCATAGATCCTACTATTACATACCCAAATATTAATTCCAAAATATTAATTTTAGTTAATAGATAAAACCCTATTTCATTGAAAATGGCAAGTGTGCCAACTTTTGGGAGCCACTGTAGCTGTATTTATTTTAAAAATGAAATTAGACTGTAGTTGTTAAGTACTTAAATTTAAAGTCTGGTATTTGGTGGGTTAAAGATATGAACCGAATTCGTGGAAGTGGGTGGGGAGTCGCTTCCTCAACCAGATCTGTGGCCCAATAACAAATTAAACTGGCTCTTTAAAAACTTAATTTTTCACGAGTATAAATCTCCATGCATGAAAATTTTTTTAACAATACGTGAGGAGCAGTCCTAACACACTCAAACTTTTTTCTTTTGCAATACACCTAAAACTAGAGTAATGACTAAATGGAATACATACAAAGGACAAAAATACAATACAAACAAGGTGCTTTTCTCCCCCTTCAAAGAGATGGTGCAAATCTCTCAAATGCTAAAAACCTCCCCCCCCCCCCAAAAAAAAAAAAAATCCTTTAACTCCCCTCGTGAGCACCTCTAATATAACAGTACTCTGGAGCGAGGAGAGGAATACTTAAATACCCAATATGTAGCAAAACCCATCAAGAAAAGACTTCGAAATAACTGGCCTGCCCATTTAATTTGTAACTTCAGAAATTTCTTTTGCCAAAGACATTTCAAAGCCAGAAAGTACTTTGGCATGATAGTCAACATTAATACATAAAAAGCAAAGCAGAAGTAGCAGTTTTAAATAGTTTTATTCTACATTTTGCACATTCATCACAATAGCAAATCTAAACATGCAACAAAAGGCACTTCTAAATTAAAAATGTCAAGGCAATGATGTTTTAAGAGCTTAATCACAGTTGGAAATAAAGCAAGCAAGATATGTGGGGGGTATTTCATGAAAGAATAATTACAATGGTGTGCACTGAAAATGTACACAATGAATAAATGTTTAATTATACATGTATTTACAAAACATAATGCAACTACACAAACATCAGTTCAGTCTCATCTCTCTCCCATAGTAAAAATATCAAACAAGAGCTGATATAGCAGGAAACAAAAAGACATTCTTGATACAGTAACAGGACCAAATGTTTGGAAGTGCTTAAACTCTGATGGTCAATGATGCAAAATGAATAATGGAAATTTTAATCAGTTTTTGAATGCCAGGGTTATACAAAATCTTTATTAGCAAAAAAAAAAAAAAATCTGAAATAAAATTTAAGTAACATTGAATGTGAAGGAATATAATTTGGACAACACAAATTATAAGCTGTTTGCAGATATTTACTTGTACATCTTATTTATTAAATTAGTGATCTGCAATCAAAATGTAGCTCACAGAAATTACCTAAGAAAATTTATTTAAATGCCAATCAAATAGAATTTATAGTATCATATTTGCAAGAGTGCAATTTTTTCACAGTAACATTCTATATTTCTGAGTAACACTCAAGCAATTGAATATTTTTCTGTCAAATAGAATTTAACTTCACTCTCAACGGAATATATCAATTTGATATGGGTGGCTCTAAATTATTCAAACAAAACCTCACTGTCAAATAAAGAAAGATGTTTTTAAAATTCAAACAATTTAATTTTGCTGTTACTTATAGAATATAACTTCACTATATAGAATATAGCAACTTATTATAGCTGGTTCTAAACTTTTCAAACAAAACTTTCCTGTCCAATAAAGGAAGATATTCTTGTACTTGACATACAAAATCACTACACCTTTTAACATCCAATGTTAATATTTTTGCAAAAGAGTTTAACTAATGGAATCGACTTTCCCAATATTGGTCCCGCACTGTATATCCAGTCATAACACAAAAAATGTTCTGCCAAGAAGATTACAAATGAATAGAGCTATCTTTATGAAAGAAAAGACATGCCGACTGTACAAGTATGATTCAAAGATGAACTCTTGAGATGAGAGGGAATTTGAGCACTTAATGCATTTTGACTTAGCAAATGACATGGATCAATGTTCATGCATTGAATTGTGTATAAAAATGATTATGTTTCAATTATAAATACTAGTATAAAATATGAAATGCTATTTGGGACACACGTAGTACAGATCAATGAACAGTTTACACATCAGGAACTTAAAACATTAATTAATAAATTTTATTTCTAAAATGGTTTCGAAGCAGCATCAAGTGTTTTATACTGAAAGAAAAGAAAACATTAACCTAATTTAAACATATGGAAAAGTATCAAAACAGAACTTCCTTACTAAAAATAATAACTGTTCATAGCACCTCATGAGTTTATTACAATTAAGAATACAAATTTCTTAGACCATTAGATGCCTTATTAAAAATAATTTCGACTTTCAGCATGCCTATTATAACTAAAACTGCATTAATTATCAATGCTACAAGTTGAAACTTGAAAAAAAAAAAAAAAAAAAACTTATGCTAAAGGCAAAATATAATGTTATGTAAGGAAACTATCCAATCTGCAAATTTTAGAGATATAACTAAGTTATATCTCTAAAACTCCAACTGTAAGTTATTTTTACAGTTGGTAACAATTTTTATACTACTAAATTTTTGGACATTAATTAGGTAATTTATATTTACTTTGCTGTTACGTAAATTAGTTTAAAAATAGCATCAATTCATTTTATTAAGTAGTTTTGTAGAAAAAAATTAATGATAGGATATTTATAAAAATACCCCATGATGCTATACTTCAGATCTTTTTACTCATTCTCTTGAGCGCTCATACAATACTAATTGAAAAACAATATGAAAGCAGTAACATACATTTTATGAATATTATGAGAACTTCATGTGTCATATTATCATTGAAATTCAAAATTTACAAAAAAAAAAAAAAAAAAAAAAAGCATTAATTCAGGCAACACAATATTTGTTTCTGCTTTAGTTTCAAATTAAAACTAAAAGGAGAAAATTAAAAAAAAAAAAAATACAGAAATAATTTAAATAATTATTTCTATGGAGAGTACAATTAACCTTTTTTTTAATCATCAAACAAAATATTCTTGGTACTTATGCCAAGATTACGTTGTTTTAAATGCTTTTTTTCATATTGAACTATTAAAAATGAATAAGATACATAGGACAAAACAGTTATGATGCTGTGAATTTTTCAAATAAAAATTTTTTAAATATCATTCATAATAAAAAATATGTGTTATCTACAATTTTCAAGCACATTTTACATCCTCTCAAATACTCGAAAGTACACATTCATTTTGTTTTTCCCAATAATACAAGATCTACAGCTGCTAATATCACAACATGAAAAAAGATTCATGATCCAGTCCTTTAATAGTAAGCAAAAAAAATATTGCTGGCAAAAGAAAATAAACTGCTGGCGAGTTTCTACAGTAAGTTTCAATTTCCGAAAGCTGCCATTCATAAACACTGCCTGA
Organism: Uloborus plumipes; assembly: GCA_038373865.1. NCBI lineage: Eukaryota > Metazoa > Arthropoda > Arachnida > Araneae > Uloboridae > Uloborus > Uloborus plumipes. The sequence continues at coordinate 21,659 of JAXGGA010016008.1, forward strand.
ACTTCAACTGATTGGCATAGGTATCAGCTGAGCAGAAGTCCATGTAAGATAGTAAATTACATTTTAAAAAGCAATGCTGGAAAACTGTATGGCACATGACCTAGAGGCACTTGGCATTTTCCCCATCTTAAAGGATCTCATCACCATATTTATGACAAACCTTTCTTGAATCACTCAAAAGTCATCAAATTTTCCAAATGCTAAAATAGAAGAAAATACATAGATATAACAATTTTTTAAATAAACATATGTTTTCAAAATCAATTATAGATAAAAGCAATATAAGTAAATATCTAAAAGCACATTAATAAAGTATTGAAAACAACTTACTTAAATAGAAATTGTAAAAAATAATCTTAAAATGGTTAATACAGGTATGTGTATATCTACCTATATTTTATATATAGGGTGCGTTCTGGTAAGTGCGTCCACTGGGAATTATATGAACACTGTCCTGAAATGGCTTCTGCAACACATCGACTACGTTAGATAACTGTCTAATGATAATTTCAATAGGTAGAATTCAGGCCTGGATTCAATAGACGAAACACAATCAGAGACAACTTAAATGTCTTAAAAAAAACTCTAAAGTAAAGATTGAGAAGGCTTTGTTTCAGTTTCTCTTGTAGTCATACCAAGCAATTGAAGTCAAGAAATGCAAGTTGTTTCCTTTGAGTAATAGCTTGAGTAATAGTGAGTACGAGGAAAATCCGACTCTCGTAATTCACCTTTAATTTTGCTTGTAACTCTTTTATAAGCCGATTAAAAATCCGACGTCATTTCCATCAAGTATTTATATTTACATTGAATGCGGTATAAGATTTCAATTTTATTCATTACCTCTGGAATATATTGGCTTTTAGATATCAGTTAGTAAATTTTTCGTTGAAAATAGCGATCATAAGCTATACTTAATTTAAACCAGAATGACAAATGAAGCAATGAAATTAAGTGAAACACTAAAGCAACCAACTGATTCAAAAAACGAAGGTGGAGTAATGAATAAATTATATTTAAGAAAATTAAGAACACCTTGTGAAAAACTATTTCAATGTACAAGAAAAAAAAGTACAAGTATCATATCATGATCAATTAATTTTCTTTTTTTTTCTTTATTTTGTGTTTTTTCTAACTGATGCTGATTCTAATAAGAAAAATATTTTAAAACCGCATTTATTCGAAAAAACGAATTGTTCACTCAGGTCACCTAACGATCTACCATACAAATGGAATTCGAGAAAATCACAGGGGTACGCATTTACAACAACGCTATTGGGCGCACATGTCTCATCTTACATTTAAGAAGGGGTAAGTGCGAACCCTGGCTTAAATACAGACTGATTAATGTATTAAACTAAAATAAACTATGTAGACTATGTGTGATTATTACTAGTTCATGATTGAGGTACATAAAAGTATACCTTCAAATACACATTTAGAAAAAGTTTGGAAGAAAAATTTTTTTAACACTTACTGTGCTTTCATCATATTGATTAGTTGCTTTCCGCAAAAACTTGTACCACATTATCGTTTTGGATGACGAACCAGTTCGAAACTTATACACATTTCCTTTTGCAGGATCTGTAAGCTGGAATGCATCAGGTAGAATGCTGGGATCTGCACAAACAACTATACATCCAGATATATCAAAAGTTTTGGATGGTGTACTTTTAAACTGGAAGAAAAAAAAATGTTGTAGAGACTTTTGTAATCTAAAAATTCAAAAACACAAAATTGATCACTTAAATTTAAATTATAGTTCTTAAGTAAAATAACATTGTTATATGCATAATTCATTTTCTTTTCTCCTTCACCTATTCTTCTTCAGACAACGAAAAAGAAATTCCCCACTAGCTTATGCATATTTCTATTTCTCCTGAAAATTTATTTAGAAAAAGTTGCACACCTGCTCTACACTATGTTGCACAACTGCTCCAATAACTGAATTCTATGTAAAAATAGTAAGACTAGACCAGTAATTCCCAACCTATTTTGCTCTATACCCCTTCTAAAAGCTGACCTGACACCTATTACCCCCCTCTCCATTTCTTTCTCCTTAAAATAACATATGTTGTGCAAGTCCACTAGTGAGCATCAATATATCTGAAAATATAAATGTCTAATTATAATTTGAAGTAAAATGTGAATAAATACAATTTTATCCAGTCACTCTTTGACTTACAAACTATTTTTTTTTTAAAAACATTTTTGATTTTCATTCTTTTCTTTCCCAAACACAGCTGATATTTGAAGGAAAATACTTAACCCCCGGCGGTCCGGTAGTTCCAGAATTACATGTTAAATGGACATGATAAGACGTCCAGAACCGTCAGTGGGTTAACCACAATCATTAACATATTTTTCAAAACCAAGTACATCTTAAAAACTGATATTACTTTTTTTTAATTGGAATTCGAAAGACATTGACAGTTAAAATTTAGAACTGTAATTTTAGAGAAACTGAAAACTTAATTGTTGAGTTTTATCATTTCAATGGCTACCTTGAGCTTGGCGAATTTCAAATAAAGTTTCAAAGTCAGTCTTCATGTTTGGAGTGTTTGTTCAAGGGCACTTTGAAACACATGTTCAACCAACAAAATAGCCTTGTTATCACAGAAGAACACCAAATGAAATCTTCTTTTAATGAAACATATTGATGACAAAATGAGGAATAAGGAGTGGCTCAAGTTTTTTTCCCTCAGACTGCGGATCAGGATCAGATTCACTCAGGCTAACTTGTAACCAACCATACTGCGTGAAATAGATTTTTGCCTCACAGCCATACTTCACGTATAGAAACTCTGACTACAAAAAGTCATGAAGCTCATCCACAGCTTTTCAAAAGAAAATGGATCTAAAATCGAATCAGAAATCTTATAACTTGGTCCAGTCATCAAATCTTAATTCCAGGTTATTTTTTTTACTCATCAAGGTGGTCAATAAAAATTAGGATTTTCTCTCCAAAGCTTAGGATTTTCAATAGTTGCAATTGAACTTTTTTTTGGGTTAGAAACTGAGAATAAGCTTTTTACGACCAATATTTACTTTATGAATACCAGCTTGTTGTTGAATGGTGAAATACAGAGTGAGAGTAGGAAAAGAATAGGTAGAAGAGTCGAGCGGGTCACCCACCTCCGGAAATTGCTGTGAAAGCAAATTGTAAGGCATTTTGAGGTATGAGGAGGATACAATTGAACTTTAATATGTTTCAATTTTAAAGTCCTGATTTTTGTCATTCCATTTCCACCAAGGAACATCAAATTGAAATCCACTTTCCAAAAATATTTATTTTCAATGTTTTTCAAGATAAGGTGAGGTTAAAAATGACAATGGGAAAAAATGATTCATTTTAATCATATATAATTTTTTTATATGACAGAAAAATATTTGAAATTTACTAAGTTAATTCATGCCACTAAACCTTTGTTCATTCTTTGCAAAATATTAAGCTAAAATACCGCAGTAGAAATATTACAAATGCTCAAAAACATATGGAAGGGAATAAAACTTTTAATATGAATTTATTTTTAAAAACTTACATCAGACTTTTCAGTCCCACGTAAAGACTTGGGAGGATAGTAAATTAAAGTTGTACCTTTAAGAACCAACCAATACCTCATCCATGGAGACATCTATTTTGAAAAGAACAAAAGAGTAATTTTATTACTGAGAAAAATTAATATCCATGTGTAACAAATTGGTTTACAATAAATATTTTAAATAAGTAAAAACAAAATAGAAATAAATGGTGAGATGCATATACAATCAAGTTTATGAATCATAAAAAGCAGACTACGTACAGCAGGTTTTTTTCCTTCTTTCAGAACAGTTTTTCTACGAACGTATCCTTGATAAGTGGCAACAGCATCAATATGACGCAAATTTATTTCTTGAGATTCACTGTGGTAGTAAAACATAAAATATTTTTTAGCATTAAAATTTTTGTTTAAAAACTACATTAATAAAAAATGGGAGAAAAATGAACATACCTGCAATTAAGAGGCAAATGCTCCATCCATGTGTCAAAATGATCATGAATATCTATATCGAAAGAAGAAAAAAAAAACATTCTCAGGTTCTGTTATAAATTATCACTATCACAATTTCAACTGCCATTTATTTTCGGTATATTTTGAACATTTTCAGAACAAATTAAATCATTATTCATAACAATCTACTACCAATCTACTACGTAACATCAAAAAAAAAAAAATATTAACATGTGTGGAGCATACACGTTTATTTATACACACACACAGTCCTTTTTGTAAAGCTTACTGTAATTTAGGTACGATAAAAAGTTTTCATGTTGAAAAAAAAAAAAAATGCACAGATAATTAGTACGTCCATAAGTTTGAACTTTTAAAAGTTAAATAATTAATACCTGAATAATGCACAGGAAATAAGGGTACTCTTGGGAAAATGGCTGAAGCAAGATCATGCATAAAAAAAAAATAGGAAAAATATAAAAAAATAGGAAAGTAGGAATAAACAGGAGGTCTGAGGTCCCTGCAATGAATATTCCAATGTATAAGAGTAATATATTACTTACCTTCAATACTTCCAAGAGATCGTTTCTTTGTTATGACAGGAGAATGCTCCAAAATGCTGTCATCTAAGAGATGTCTCTCAGAAGAAAATGTAGAACAAGTACTAATTTAAAAAATAATAAGAATAGTAATTAATTATTTGCATAATTTATTAAGTGTTACAAAACATTCAATTCAAAAATGGCACAGTATGCAGCTAAGAATTATAAACAACAGATTTTAATTTATTTATGCACTAAGAACTCATGATTTTAAAATGCACTAACACTGAAAAAAAGTATTATCGCTGTCTTTTCTGTTTTAGTACTTTCTCCAAAAATCCAGTGTTTTTCTGAAATTAGCTGATCTTCTAGCCCACTGCTAAATTCACTACTGCTGCAAACCAAATACAAGTCAGCAGTAAGAAACTCAAGTATCCCTAATAAGAACACTGATAACGAGTTTTTCAAAATATTTAATTAATGAAAAGTAAAGTGTATTCCATACAAAAGACATATGGAATTTCAAAAACTTTTGTCTTGCATGCAGGGTGGGAGGGGAGGTGGGAGATTTTTTAAATGTGAGTGTGATAAGAGGGAGGGAGAGGATAATAGGAAGTGCGTGACAATGCTTTTTTTAAAAATATAAGAATATGTTTATGAAAATAGAGTGAGATATAACAAACGGGGGGGGGGGGGGGGGAATAATGCTCTGCAGTCTGCAGTACCTCACAAAAATTAAGAACCTCTCAAAAGAGATAAAGATCCTCAAAATTCTTTTTAGAAAAAATATCTAAGAATTTAAACAGCACAATTTTTGCAATGTCCTCTCCTGAAAGACCATTCCCTGCTTGCTATATAAACAGGGGTGATTGTGAGTTCATAAAAAAATACCTGAAAGTTTTAAGGAGAAAATGTTTGTGTAGGGGGGGGGGGATGTTTTTTTAACCAAGGCCCCTATTAGTTAAGCACACCTAATTTTATAATTATGCACATATAGTAATTAATTTCCTTTCATAAACAAACGCATTTAAATTAGAGCTTCAATTGTTAACTGTTTGACAGTTTGATTTTCATAAAAGACACAGAGTTCAATTCAAGAATTTTAAAGTTATGGTTTTTTAATACAAATAAAAATATGTTCAATTTATCTCCTAACTAAAGATAATAAGCATCAAAAATGAGAAAAATTCAATTCTCATATTGGATGCAAATAGATTGCATTTTTTAAAATGAAGGCATCAAAATAAAAAAGGTGAAAATGAAATAATTTATTAAAGTAAAAAATATGGCATCTGAACATTTCTATTAATATTATTAATAATTATCGGAAAAATCATCGAAACTTCGAAAAAGAGAAAAAATTCTGGAGGTGGGAAGATAAAAGCATAATTAAAAATATCTTATTTCCGGTATTTTCGAGCATGAAAATACCAGAATCGATTTCAGAGAAATTAACCTGGAAATCTCGGTAAGAATACCCGAAAAAAACAACACA